>JAATLQ010038560.1:21502-64364 GCA_013421005.1 Heliconius erato x Heliconius himera | reverse complement strand
TGACATCTAGAGATAAAGAAAAGAAACATTCCAGTTTATCTTTTTCTAGTTCAGACAGAAGTAGTCCTAAATTAAAAAACCCAATGAAACTTAAACAATTAGAAATTACCCCAGTCTCGTGCGATAGTCCCATGACTGAACCTTTAATATCACCACCTAATGTTGAAGTGAACAAATCTAATGCTCCCAGTCAAGCTCGAAATAGAAAAGGTTCCCTCAGTGCCGTCATAGATAAACTCAAATCCGCTCAACACTGTGGCACTGATTCTGAAATCACAGTAAAGCCCAGTTCCTCCAGTAGTACAAAATTTTCAGATCCTAAAAGTAGTGGTACTAGTAGCAGTATGAAGCTTAGTGAAAGTAACAACCAGGAATACATGGTCAAACCTAGTTCAGATGGCATGAAAATAACTATTAACAAAACAAGGTCCAAAGAGTCGTCGAGCAGTAGTTCTAAATTAAACTACTCTGGTTCAAGTTCCGGCAAACAGTCGTCACCTCAACTTACCCCACCGAGCCAAGGCTCACCCAAGACTCATACTGGCTTAAAACCAGGAGTTATTAGTGGGCCTGCTTCTAAAAAAACCCAAGTATTGCAGTCATCCAAGACAGCGAGTCTTTCGTCAAGTTCAACCCCTCCCAAAGCAAATATGAGCCCTTCAGACCAATCTAATTCTAGTGGTAGCGGCAGTGCTACAAAAGTGCCTTATTCTAAGTCCAGTAGTAGCTCAACTGGTATTAACTTGTCTAAATCCGCCTCTAAGTCTAGTTCAGGATCTCCTAAAAGCAGTAGTGCCGATCTTGCCAAAATCATAAGAGACCGAGATCGTGAAAAAGCTAGGACCAAACTAATGAGCAGTTCAGAAAAGTCTATTTTTTCATCTAAATCTGAACGACATTCAAGTCCTAGTAGCTCCAGAGATGACGTAGATGGAGATCGCTTTAAAAATGCATCTAAAGACGCAAATTTTCTTGTCGAAGGATTGATCAAGCCACTTGACACCAGCAGGTTTCAAATTCCTAAAAAAAAGAATCAAAACACCCCTGATAAAAATAGTCCAGTGTCACAATATGACAGTCGCTCTATGGTTAACGATTTTGCCCGTTCTATGGATCAGAATAAATATGGATTTCCTCATTTTGATAGTCAAAATCGCAACGTAGATTCTATGCAAAAATCCGCGTACCCATTAAACGTACCAAAGCCTTTATTGAACATGGGTGGGTTGAGCCCGAAAACAGTGGCTCCAAACAAGTCGGACCAGTCGGAATATTCTAAGACGCTTTCAGATAGTATATCGAAGGGGGAAAGTCCGCAACGAAGCAAGGACGACTCAAAAGAGGGATACTCGGGCTCGTACCCCATGATGCCGATAGATTATAAAACGGATATGGCGAAGGGGTTTCCCGCACCTAAGGGAAGTTCAGAAGATAGGAAAGGTGCGGACTCTTGCATGAAACCCCCCGCAAGTGGCACCGTCGCTAGAAGTGGAGCCACAACACCGCAAGAAGCTGCTGAAATGCTGTTAGATTTTTCATCTTCATCAGGAAGTAAAGTATCTGGGATGGTAGCTGTCCGACCGGTGTACCCTGCGTCGCCAGCTCTCTTGCAATTAGCGAAAAGTCCAGCCCCTTCTCCTCTCGTAGCGCCCTCACCCCACTCTAATTCACCATGCATTACTGACGACGAGCTCATGGACGAGGCTTTAGTGGGGCCCGGGAAATGAATTTTATCACTATTTTCATTTAAATTAAAAGACTACAAATTCTTATTTTATTATTTATAAATGCTCTGATACTAAAGTGCTTATTTATTTAGTGTTATTTAAAATACATACAATTTGTAAGTTTAAAATATTTAGCATGGGATGAGATAAACACCAAAGTACTGGGATATCAGTTAAGACTAACTACGAATTTTTAAAGAAGGTGGATATGTATTCATTTTAATTTAAGTATGTTTATATACATGACATTATAACCAACATAAGTAAATGTATTAAAAGTAACTCATTTGAAAATATATTCTTTACGAAACAAAATATAAACGGATTATTCACCCTCTTAATATATTTGTAATTTATTTACGTTGAAAAGTTAAATTATTTAAATTGTATACAATATGTCGTGATAGGTGTAAGCAGATTGAACTTTGAACGTGAAAATGTTAATTACGTAACTGGCGTAATAATAACAGTGTATTTCGTTGTATATTATGCTGATGCTATTTATACTATGCATAATAAAACTTGTTTAATTGTATTTTGATAGTAAGAATTGTTCATTTTCCACTAATCGATTGTGGTAACCGTTCAAAGAAATGTTAATTATTAAAACATTTAAATTATATTTTATTATAATTTTCTTATAAACATATATAAATATAATTTAAAAAGAAAACACTAAATACAGATGCAGTCCAAAATATAGATAATAAAGTAATTAGTTTAAAAAAACGAAAATTGACCAATTGCCATGAAAATACAAACGTAAACTAAAGTGTATTTTAAATGTTTAAGATGTAAATAGATTGTATTCTTATTATCAATTGCGAAATCCATAAATCGATCAGGCATACATTAATTTACATGCTATTTATATTTAAGAAAAGTTTAACAATAAATAATATAATGAAAACCACTGTCTTTTTTTATTTCATTTATTTATTACAGTATATATAATCTGACGTTTACATAAATATAAAATTTAAATAGTAAAGTATAATTACAATATTAATATTTCTATTTCTACGTTTCAATAATATCTTAGAGAGCTTGGATAATATCCATAGTAAGGGTAGAAGTAATAATATCTTCTGTAGGCATACGGTCTTTTAAAGTATCTTCTTGATGCATACGGTTTTTGAGGCTTACGAGATTTATGCTTTTTTCGGAATATTGGAATTGGAACAAACCCAGCTGCTGTATCCATAATTTCGCTTGGATCCCTGTTTATCAAGTCGTTGTAATAATAATCGTCATCTCTCATTGGTACAATTTCATTGTCAAAACTAAGTATATTGTTATCTGGCAATATTAAAGTGTTATCAGTTGGTGGTCCTACTTCTAAAATTTTATCTGGATTGTTTTCTTCTATAATGATATTTACATCTTCGTCAAACTTTGGTAAATCTTCTTGAAAAGATTCTATTGCTGCTGTTTCTTCGTCGCGTTCTTGTTCATTTTCACCAATATTGGAAACTGTTAAATCATTGCCTCTTGAAGTACTTTCTTTAAAAATCACATTTTTATCGGTCACTGCTAGTGTTAAACTTGGACTTATAATGGAAATACTAAGCCCCACCGCTATCCAGAAGACTGGGTTTTTTTTCATTTTACTGTAATCAAATGTGAAATGTGAGAACTCGGCAGAAATGATGTATGTTTGGCAGTAACAAAACCTTATATTATGAATTTTCCAGGTCAAAGAAAGGCAACTGCGATATAATATTTAAATAAATAATTAGACCCTAAACGCTAATATCGAAATCTAGTTCATAAAATAATGTCACTACAATGTTATTATTTCTATACATATGGGGACTTTTTATTGTAAATATTATGTAACATTATCTTTTAATAAATATATTAAGGAATCAGAATAATATAGCTATATACTACGTGATTTATTTTTTTATGGAAAAGGACAAGGCAAACGAGCGTTCGGGTCACCTGATGGTAAGTGATCTTTGAAGGTTCGATACCCTTTGACAGAAATCTTTATATTTAAATATTTAATTTTATTAATAAACGAATTGTGGCGTTAGGTTTCTGTGTAACTGTATGTAGAGACCGTAGTGGATTGTCTCCATCGTTTCACATTTTTTACCAAACTGATACCTCGTTTGTTTCAGAAAACGAGATAAAACGGAGACTAAAACAATCGAGTTAATCAGAAAATTATAAAAGACATTCAGATTTTAAGAGGGCATCTAGAGAGTACGGATAAACTAAATTAAAAATTACCTCCATGAAAACATAACAATAACTTAAATTACAAAAAAGCCGACTGGTTGTGGGTTCGGTCCCCACTCCAGGAGATGAAATATTTACTTATATTTCCATTTCTTCGCTCTGGTGTCGAGGCAAAGTGCGGCGTTGAGTTCTTCCACTCAACACGCAATACCTCCAGATTTCAGCAGAAAGTGGGGAAGAGAGTGTCTTAACACTAGGTTCCCTCTGCCTTCCCTGCTGTGTGCGGGATACAGTGTGAAGCTGATTTTTATTTTATTTAAGTACTTACTTGTATTAGCATCTAACTCTACCGTCGTACTGCCCCTGCCACGATTGACCCCGATAGTTTCTTCTTTGTGCTCGTGCCTGTTCCCGTCTCTCCTTTAATCTTTTCATGGCAAACCGAGGCAGGAAAGGATGAGATTCAGCTGTTTCCATGATTTCATCTTCAGGGACTAATGCGGCATTTTCCTCTTCTGTTGGTTTGGCTTCATTTTTAATTACACATAATAAGAAAGCGGCCGCAAATAAACAAATTACTTTTAAAGACATTTTATTTATTTTAAATCGCAATTATTGTTATAGTGTATACGAAGCTGGCTAATCCCAATGTAATCTCGGAGGTCTCGTTCGGTGATTATATAGGAGTCTTGAGACGGATGACACATTAAAACACATTTGTTTACAATTTAAATGTGTTTTAGGAAATATAACGGATCATATCATCACTTCCAATTACTGTGTACTCGTTCTTAGCTATAGTAATGTACATTATTTCTTTCTTTTCTTTTTATTTTTATAAATAGTGTTATAGTAGGTAGGCTATCATCACTACACCTCTACTTATACAAAATCACTATTTAATATAAATATGTATATAACTTACATAATGTAATTAAATTTGTTTCAAATTTACAATCTGTTTCCTACAAAGTTCCATGAAATTGTAGTATGTATTAACTTTGATAATTCGAATTTTATGTTAATTTTGTAAATATGTACATATTGTAGAAGTATCAGTAGTACCTTTAAGTGGATCTTTTCTTTTCACATGGAATCTAATCTTAAGTTCTAATTTATTCTTTTTTTGGGCTTCGTATGTTTTCCATTTAACGTAATTTTAACGAAATGATCGGTGTTCCACTGACACACTCGAATGGTCATAAAAATGACTACTGATAATATTGAAAATATAATTTAGAAACATTAGATTTACCTAACTATGAATAGATCTGTTTCGACTACAACTGTAACTGTACAGCAGTGATTCATATAGATACTATAAATCCGTAATTAATGACATTGAAATCATAAATAAACTTGAATTTCCTTGAAAATAACGCAATTAACCATAGACCTAACAATCATATTGAGGAAGTGCACGAGTGTGGCTTTGCATGTTATGCTACGTCGAAATGCTTATATGCTTGGTATAACTTATTTATGTTGTTACCATTTCTGTAGGGATATTTTTACAAATTTCCACTAACCAAATAATTATTTAGAATTATCATTTGGCGAGAGAGAATGCTATTTAATTTTTTTTTTACATTTTTCTTCGTTGTTAGTTTTTAGAAATTATGAAAAATTTAAATTAGCGGGATCTGAACCCGCTAAACCCGATGAGTATGGCTTAGTTGGTCAGAGCGCTAGGACGGTTGCCAAGAGGCGCGGGTGCAATCCCGCTACATTCAAACTTTTATATATTTTCTAATAAGTATTTTTCTTTCCTTAGTATGGAATAACTGTTTATAAATGTTAAAAAAAATCAATTATATAAAACACTACAGATGAGAGTGACAATGATGAGGGGCTCTAATTTGCATTTCTGTTATAAAATTATTTTTGTCTCGCCTATTGTATTTTTAATTTCCCAAACAATTCGACATATGATCAGCATTCATATCAGTGTAACATTCAGTATCGGACATGACGTCTATAACACGAGGACAAATTAGAATTTTATAAAGTACCTTGGCAAAGTTAAATAGACGTAGATCAAAAACTGACAAAAAAATAAATAAATATATAAAAAAAGAATTCAAATGACAGCTTATTTTGAAAATAAACTACATAAACGATAAATTTAAGTAAAATTTGTCTACTATTTAAATGTTATCAAAAGAAAGATGAAGATTTTTTTATCTATAAGTACACTTAAAATATCTATACTCTTATAAACTTGAAGTGTGTCTGTGATGTCACAGTAACTGTGTTTTTTAAATGTCTGTCTGTCTTACTGTTTGTCCAGATTAATCTCCGAAACTGTTCAATCTAATTTTGTATGACTTTACTAGAAGATAGAGAAGATTGTGGAGCAACATATAGGCTTCTTATCCCGAATTCCCGTGGGATGGCAACACCGTATTTACGGTTTATTCTTATTTTATTTCTTATTATTACGACAATTATCCACTCCTATTTAGATATGAAATAAGCAAACATTTTGTATTAAACACATGAAACAGATGAAATCAGACAGTTCAATCCATATCCAAACATTTTTCCAGAGGTAAATCAATAGTTGTATAACTTAAACCGGCGAGGTTCAAAGCGAGCCGTTAGTATTTATATAAAAACATTTTAGCTTCACTATTAACGCACGCTACCTATACATCATGATCAAGTTTTCATAAAAAATTTGAGAAAGTGCAAACACTAAGTGGTTGCTTGAGAGGATGTCATCTCGCGGGCACTCCCCGCGAGACTCCAGCCTAGGCTTGCGGCCGTAAACAGAGCGTTGAATTATTTTAATTTTACATTTTCTCGAAAAATATACGCCTAAATTGTATGAAATTTCCTTGGTAATTTTCGGTCGTAAATTTCAATGTCCATGTCAAGTAAAAAACGATGAAATATCACCTTGCATTTTTCAATTATTTTATGTCAAAAAATGTCTTATTTTGCAGCGCACGCGCTTGTAGCAATTCGATGGCGTTCATTATTATTATTATTATTATTTCGTTATTTCAGGCTAACTAAGACTTACACCGTAGTGCTATATAGCCTATACCATTCCTGTGAAATGTAGCTTTCATGCAAAATAAAAAAATAATTCGGAACAGTACATTCTGAGATCTTAGCGATTAAACAACTTTTCCGCTTTATTATATTAGTATAGATTGATGCTGATTACAATTATAATTCTCGAACCATGTTTCTTTCTTCGCGTTTTATACCATTAATAGTAGTAACTAGAACGTGATTTTTTTTATTTTAGAGACTTTGCGTATTAACTATCGGAACTCAACGCCGCGCTTTGTCTTATTACTAGAGCAAGTAAATGAAATTATTAAATAATTTATTCTCCTGACTTGGAATCGGGCCCGCAACTATCGCGACTCACCTTTTACACGAGGTGCCACTGCGCATCATATATTATATATTAATCTATCCGTAAATATTAGAATATGTTATTCTGTTGCATGAACTGTAAAGATCAATCTCAATATTTTCAGTAGTTTTTGTTGGAAAGAAGGAAAAATATCTATCTTCGTTTCACATTTATCAGTTCAGTTCAGTTCTTTTATTATGGCGTATCGAGCGTGCCAGTTGAGCACAAAAACACATTTATAATATTAGTCAAATTATCATTTCAAAGATTACAAAGATTAATTAATTCTCGTATGATATAAGTAGAAATGATTATTATCTTTATTATTTAATAAACGCTTTTTCAGACATCAGCTTGATAATTTTAGTAATAAGTATTAGTTTTTTTTTAAATCTAAGTATAATTATAATGTTTAATGTAATTGATGATTCTTAGAATAGAATTAACGTTTTGCGCTATAGTAAGAAAAATAAGAAGCGTAAGTATTTCACGAATCCTGACTTTTAAAATATCATTTATTCGCATACCTAATCAGTACATTGAAATACTGCTTCGGCATAAATATTCATAATTTTATGTTAATCTATACTATAATAGAATTTGAGGCCGTCGTGGCGCAGGGGCACAATGGTGTGACTGTAACGTGGCGATTGTGGGTTCGATCCCCACTCGAGGAAATAAAATATTTATTTAAATTTATATTTTCTTTTCTTCGCTCTGGTGTCGAGGCAAAGCGCGGCGTTGATTTCCGCCACTCAACACGCAATGCCTCCTGAATTCGGCGCAAAGTGGGGAACGGAATATCTTAACACTAGGTTTCCTCTGCCTACCCTGAAGTGTGCAGCGTCAAGGTGATTTAATTTGATTTTATACTATAATGGATCACTATAAAAAAATGTGTCTGTACATTGAATATTCTTGGAAAAACACCCTTACATTAGGGGGATGCAAAAAAATGCTGATACAATATTTTTGCCTGTTTGAAATCCTATCTATCCTACAGAGATGCTAACATCAAAAATAAATTGTAATAAGCATATAAGTTTCATGATCATTCATTCGTGTTATGTATTCGTATGTTAAGAAAAACATTAATAATTTTACCAAAATTGGTGTTAACACTAGGAATAGTCTTAATGTTGGTGCACCTGTAACTCGGTTGCATCGAACCCGTAATTCTTTTATGGGACAATGTGTACGCTTTTACAGTAGGATCCCAGAAAACGTCAGAAAATGTTCTATATCACGATTTAAAAAAATTGTGAAAAGACGTTTGTGTGGTATCATTGTCACAGATAATTAAATATGTATTTGTTTAAAATTGATTTAAAAAAAAAAAATCCCGCTGAGCTTCTTGCGCCGGTTCTTCACAGGTCTGAGGCATTAACTTTAGTGAACTGGTGGTAAATTATTTGACGTTCAAAAAATTAAGCATGTAACTTCTTATTTTGAATATGAAGATGAGATGAGAAATGAAGAAATGTTTGGGCACGTCTAACGAATGAGCGATGAAAGAATGGCAAAAAAGATTTATGATGGAAAAGTGAGGGGTAAGAGAGATAGGGGGAGACCTCGGTTGACTTTCGAAAACACAGTATCAAAGATACTTGAGGAAAGTCCCGTAAAAAGCATGCGCCCATACCACCCCCCGGAGGTCATGTATGAAGAGGTTGATGACAGTGCACGAGGCGAAAGAGATATGTAGAGACCGTAGCGTTTCCGGCGCTCCGTTCTCTCTAATTAACACCCCCCCCCCCCCTAGGGAGAAAGCGTAAGGTTAAGTTAAGATAGCTTAACTATGACCGTGATATTTTTATATTTGATGATTTAAAGTAAACTTGTTGTTTTCGGCAATTATAGTACCAGCTGTTGTGCTAAATAGTGCCAAAAGAAATAATGATACCAGCCTCTGTTACCTAAAATCTCTCCATCCTAAAAACTATATGGTAACCACTCCAAAAATTTTGCTAAAAAACAACATCTACACGAATATATCACTGCAAAGCTAAAATTTAGCTTAATATAGATAAATTACAAATATTTTAGTTACACATTTAAATAAAGAAAATTCTGTTAATTCTAAATTTAACAATCTTTACATTTTTATTTATATTTCATGTACAACAGAACACGTTTTCTATGCGATATTGTAGATAGATATGATAAAATAGACGTCTTTACATCACGTTTTCACTTCAACAATGTTTATAGGTAAAGTTATTTATTTCAGTAAAAATAATATTCTTTTATATCTATTTAACATGATATTTACTTTACAAATTAGTTACTTTATTATAAACTTATTTCTTAAAATGTTTAGCCCAGCAGAAATCGCATGCATTACTTTGAAGTTTAAACTGAATATTTTTTTAATGAATTTTTTTTAATGAAAAATATGATCTATTTTGTAAAATTCTACATTCTATATACTCTACTTTATCATATCTCTATTTATTATATAATTAATAATAGCAAAATAAAAAATATTCAAATGAGTAATAGACGCGTTCAATGACAAATAAGACAAAGCAAATAAAAATATTAAATATAATAGACATTAAAAGTAACAAAACTAAAAATATCTGCTTAAATGTAGCTTCTGCGTATTGCGACATATTGTACGCGTTTCTTTAAATATCTCACATTACATATCAACTGTCACTCTTGTATACGCCTTATAATAATTGTTGTAGGTATATGGCGGTTTTCACGTGATATCTTGGAATACTACTGAGTAGGTATTATAAAAGAATTTTTATATTTTAGTAAGTATAAGTTCAAAATCAAAGTTCAAAATCAAAATCAAATCAGCTTCACGCTGTATCCCGCACACAGCAGAGTAGGCAGAGGGAACCTAGTTTTAAGACACTCCGTTCCCCACTTTCTGCGGAATTCTGGAGGCATTGCGTATTGAGTGGTAGAACTCACCGCCGCGCTTTGCCTCGACACCAGAGCGAAGAAATGGAAATATAAATTTAAGGAAATATATATCCTCGAGTGGGGATCGAACCCACAACCAGTCGGTTTTACAGTCACACTTTGTGCCCCTGCGCCACGACTGACCCCAATAGTATATTTTATTTACACATTTAAATATATTATAGTTCTCTTGTAAAATTTGAGATGAGAATATAAATAAAAATAAAAAAAGGCAAATTATGTTGGGAACAATCTGCTAGTTCTTAGTGTTTTACTAAAAATGTGTTTATTGGACAAAAATTGTCATCAGTTTCATCATTTTACTTCTCCTGTATGAAGTAAATTTTAAGTCTTTTAAAAATTAAAATTAGCTTCACGCTGTATCCCGCACACAGCAGGGTAGGCAGAGGGAACCTAGTGTTAAGACACTCCGTTCCCCACTTTCTGCCGGATTCTGGAGGCATTGCGTGTTGAGTGGCAGAACTCAACGCCGCACTTTGCCTCGACACCAGAGCGAAGAAATGGAAATATAAATATAAGTAAATATTTCATCTCCTGGAGTGGGGACCGAACCCACAACCAGTCGGTTTTGCAGTCACACCTCGTGCCGCTGCGCCACGACCGGCCTCAAGTCTTAGTCAAAGTGAGTTTAAGTCTTTTAAACAGACAATTTTAATTATAATCACTAATACAGAGAAAACGCAGTGATATGACACTCCGTTCCCCTCTTACGTCGAATTCTGGAGGCATTGTGGGCTGAGTGGCGCAACCAAACGCTTTTACTTCGACACCAGAGGGAAGAAATGGAAATATAATTTAAATAAATATTTTATTTCCTCGAGTTGGGATCGAACCCACAACCAGATTCGTTTACAGTCACACTTTGTGCCCCTGCGCCACGACTGACCACAATATAAATAAAAATATACACCATCAATAACAACACAATTATTAAAATGAACTTGGGCATACCGATTCCGTTTGTAAGCCTATCTGTAAACAAAACATTATTGTCGTTGTTCTAAGAAATATAAACATTATATCTGTTTACACAGGTTCGAATCCCGTTTTACTACATACATATTTTGTAATGATATAACTATTCCAATTATCATAACCGGTACACATTTGAAAACATTGTCACGTTTACCAATACCTTCCCAGATAGGTATTACTTCTGTGCTCTATACTTACCAATACTCAATAATTTAATTTTAGGTTCCGTATCTGAAGAAAAAAAAACGGAAACCTTGTAGAATTATTTTGCTATATATTTTGAGATCGTGTCGGAGCTTGATAACTTCAAGCTGAAATTAATATCAAGTATCCAGGTCTACGGTCCCTTAGAATAAAAAAAAGAGAACGAAAATAGAGAAAAGAGACGTAACCCAGTTGTAGCGCGGGGGCACAAGCGTGTGACTGTAAACGCGACAGGTTGTAGTTTCGATTCCCACTCAAGAAAATGAAATATTTAAATTTTCATTTCTTCGTTCTGGTATTGAGCGCGTCGTTGACTCCCGCCATTCGACACACAATGTCTCCAGAGTTCGACGGAAAATGGAGAGCGGAGTATCTTAACATAAAGCTTTCTATGTCTACCCACTTACATGCAGGAACCGAGCTATATGCAGGATACAACGTGAAAAGACCACCAACAATAGGCGACTTTACATAGAGTGATCTGTTGCACAAAATTAGTGTATGAGCATTGCTTATTTTATCTTCTTTTGATATAAAAATGAAAGTTTCGTCTTTTACTTAATTTCTTCTAGATTTTTTGTGATTTTATGTTATTTCTTGATGTAAGAAAAACAAAAGTCCTTAATCGTAGCAATGAAAATGGAGTTTAAAAATTTTCGAATACTATAGAAGCAATTTGTTGATTATTTTTCTTATCGACGCTTACTTACTCTTTTATTGTAATTTGAAGTAAGTTGTTACATGATAAAATAAATAATTTCTTGTAGCTGCAATATCTTTTTTCAGTCATTGTGCAGGTTTACTAGGATCAAGTTTTCTTCTTTGTAATTTTGTATCAGTAGCAGTTATGTATGTATGTTTTATAAATCTCAAAAAATATTAACTATTCATTTATTTATTGATAAATATTATTAGATATTAAGCTTCCTATTGTAGACAGAAAATCTACGTGCCGTTATAAGACTACATTTAATTTCAATAAAGGTTAACAAATTACTGATGCGTTACCAATCTAATCTAACAACTGTATTACTTTTTTATAGTAACACAATGTAACGGTAACCCGGCTGTAAAATTTAGACCATTTTAATAATTTCATACATAATAGGTATAAGTTATAACTTAAGAATAATTCGACTTTTGGGATAAGGTATATCACATAATAAATACATTAATACTTATTTAGAAAAATACTTATTTAGAAAACGTATAAAAATTTGAACGTAGCGAGACTCGAACACGCGCCTTCTGGAAACCGACCAGGACCGACGACCTAAGTGTGGATTAACATTTTAAAAATGTTTAAAAATACATTAATAAACAGCTAAATATCTTAAATAAGTTTAATCATTTACTGGCCATGAATAAGTGGATGCCGTGTAAGCACATCCAAACTCTATCAAGTCTGTCACCCGAATAACTGTCACTAGGCTCTCCTCTTGAGTTACAAGCTTGCAACGTTATATATCGTCAATTAAAAACATATTTTTATAAAGTTACGTCTGAGTTACCCTAAATATGAAAATAATTATTGTCAATACGTTAAAAAAAATGAAAGGGTACTTCTTTTTTTTTATTTCAAGGCAAACGAATGTGCGGGTCACCTGATGGTAAGTGATTACCGCCGCCCACGACCCCGTGCAACACTAGAGGAGCTACAGGTGCGTTGCCGGCCGACAAGGTGGGTTGGGCGCCGGAGCCCGGCATTACCTGATGCGAAACGCAGTGGCATAAAACCACTACTTAACGCCGGTTTAAATGCCGGGGTTGGTAATGGTCCGGTCAAGTCTGCCCATGCGTGTTGCCATTGTTGGCGACGTGACTCTACCACACATACTTTAGTCGCTTCTTACGACAACATCAGTACCAGGATTATCCTATTATAGGTCGGGATCACACGGCACAAAAGTAAGTAGTATAAATAAACCAAAAAATAATACTACGCTACTAAGCAACATATTATACTCTCATAGTTTTTATATTTGCGTTAACGAAAGTGTGTTATTTAAAGGAGATCAACTTTAGGCAATAAAAAAATAAGGGCCGATATTTATAATTATTAGTACAGGTGCTCCTTTTTTTCAAAATTCTAAGAAAAGAACTTGAATTAATTTGATTAATCCAAAATTTTTGATTCATTTTGCTATTTATTTACGTAATTGTAACAAATATATTCAATTTAGCTCAATAATTCACAATCTTGTTGTATGTTTATTACTATAGACTGAGATCCCAGGGCCCCCAGGCCCACATCATTTGGGCAAAGCTGACATTTTGAGGATTATAAGTCTAATATATAGTTAAGACGGTATGCATACTTACTAACTTGAAAGTGGTGCCTTTCAGAGGCAGCGTCAACTAAAGTTACTTTAACTGAATGCTCACCTACGTTAAAATAGAATCGCTCGTATTTAAATATGTTTTTTATAATAATGTAAAAAAATATATTATATGGGATCTTAGGCTACTACTATTGAAATCCAGCAACAAAAAAAGTACCTAGTTTTGAAATTCTTACGATAAATACTTTAATCCAACTAATTTTATGAAATATTTTCAATAGATTAAATCAAAATTAATATTAAAATCAAAAATCCGCCTCAGGCTGTAACCGGCACCCAGCAGGGTAGGTAGAGGGAACCTAGTGTTAAGACACTCCGTTCCCTAGTTTCCGAGTTCTGGAGACATTGCGTGTTGAGTGAAATGAAAATTAATATTATAATAGAGAATATAATATATTTTAATGGATAATAAATAATAATATTTTTAACGCACGAGACCATTGTGGCGATTTGGGAGAGCGTCTGACTTTATTTTTCCACTCTGGTGGGACAAACTACTGCGTTGAGTTCCGCCATTTAACACATATGCCCTGAATGCGGACAAAACGCGAGAGAACGGAGCTTCTTCTTCTAGATGAGACTTGATTTTTAAATTGGACGATAATTTTCAGCCCTTCAAACCTTAGTTACATCATTATAATTTAAATGCATCTACAGAATATATGTTCATAAAACACGTGTATCTAGAAATAAAATGCAAAATTTAATTAGTTTACATCATTATTAAGCAACATATTATCAATATGTCGCAACAATATAAATCAATACTATTAATAAAACTCTATTAGGGAAAACAGGAAAATACGGGATTGCTCACGCAAATATGTAACTCAACTATTAATAGTCAAAACATCAAATGAATATTTGTTCAAATGTTTACGAAAACAACGAGTGAAAATAGAATGTGAGAGTTTTTGGCTGATATTCATGTATTTATATCGTGTTATTTGGAAATTCGTTTTGACCTTTTTGAATTATACAAGTACATACAATACAATATAAACTAGTAAACAGTTAACAGGTACCCTACTTCCAAATCTGATACAGAACGTGAAACCTATTGACATACATATTAATAGTCACAAGTCTGAAATCGTTACTACAACTACGTCTAAATTAGTATGTAAACGGCAATTTTCGATAATTGGACGATCCAGTGCTTTTGCCTTCAGTATACGTGTTTAGTTGTGTTTTGTATGTTGAACACAGAATATATCATATAAAAAAAAATAAACAATCAAAGAGTTATAGTTAGTTAAACAATTGAAATTCAATTTTGCTACAAAGAACTCTACAGCGAAATATTTAAAGCTTTAGTAAAAATATTTATATATATAGTGAATGTAAAACAAATCCTAATTGATAACAATTTATACGTTCAAATCAAAATTGTTGTATATTCACATTTAACTCTATATAGATATATATATAGATGATGCAAAATCGATCAGACACCAATACCGTGCTATTAAATGTCATTATCATGTTATCAGTTGCGTGACCTTAGACATCATTTGGACTTTTATATAAAAAGTTCACCAACGCTGTGACGTCAGGCAAACTCGTGTTTTAACCGCCTCGGCCCTGACAGCTGGCCAGTCGCAGATCTAACTGAACATTTTCTAAGTCCCCATAGCCGCAGTCGGTCGGCGCTTCGAACGCCAGACGCCGTCGCAATCGGTACGGTCCATCGATCGTGTATATTCACAATGTTTTGACGTCCCACAGTGTGTATTTGAACCAAACAGCTATTTATTAGCTACTTAATAGGAAATAATAAAAATTTATAACAATTTAGCACGTTTATTTATTATAGGAGATTTAAAGATTGGAAAGCATGCGGGACACGAAGACACGGTGAGTTAGTTATACGTTCTTTTTTTTTAATATTACACTCTTTTCTACCTTATTGTATTAGAAATTTCACGTGAAATATTAGAAACTTTAGAATGGAGAACATATATATAATTATCCTACATAAAATATGGATTAGGTAGTTGACATGACAAAGATATTTTTCATATATTAAAAAACTGTATTTATAATGTAATGTAAATAAAACATATATAAATGATCGTAATAACATTACAAAGTAATATGACACTTAAGTATGTTCATGCTTATGTAAAATTATTCGTAGAGTAATTTTATACACATACCACAAAGTAACCTCCAATTTATTAACTTTAGGTGGCTGCTCAAATAGGCCACTATTATTCTTCTTTCATAAAATTTTATTAAATATAGTTTTACATTCTTGACCAGGCTGCGTTTAAGTACGTGGCTTTATATCATGCAAGAATTATTAAACATTTTAAATTGGTTTTTTCAATACTACTTGTTATATTATACATCAGCTTCACGCTGTATTACGCACAAAGGGCAGACAGAGGGAACCTAATATTAAGACAATTTGTTCTCCACTTTCCGCCGAATTCAAGGCATTGCGTGATGAATGGCGGAACTCAACGCCGCACTTTGCCTCGACATCAGAGCGAAAAATTTAAAATATAAATTTAAATAAATATTTTATTTCCTCGAATGGAGATCGAATCCACAATCAGTCGCATTTACATTCACACTTTGTGCCCCTGCCCCACGACTGGTGTCTATATTATACATATACATTAAATTAAATAAAAACAATACGTTGGATCGATAATCATTAAAATATTATTGAATATTTATTGTGCATAATATTTTTAAATATACCTGTACGAGTTCACCAGCTTTAATCGGCATACGAAAAGAAAGAAAGAGAAGTAGTTTACCCCAAGTAAGAAATTTCGATTTCTAAATACGCCCCTATCCGCCCCCTGCGTGCGTGCTGCAGAACTGAACTTAGTGTCACTTGGATACAAGCAATGCCTCGAGTGAGAATCGAACCCACAATGTTGCTTTTATGTCAAGTACTAACTACCTTGTTGTCCTAGCATGATGGCGTTGAGGTGTTCGCAGTTCGATATTTAATTTATAATAAGTCATTATTTTGTAAATTATTTAATTTTTGTATTGGTAATTGGCATTTTATTTATTTAAATGTGCTACTTTAATAACTTGTAAAGTGTAAGTAATAAGATTGGATGTTTTTTTTATTAGTAGGTAGTGAGCCCGATTAGTTGATAGTAGGCCCGAGTAGTGACCCCGAACAGACGTTGTGCTGCACAAAAATGTTAAGACATTTTGTTTCCTATTAAGACACTTCCGTTTCCCACTTTCCGCCGAATTTTCGAGGCATTGCATGTTGAATAACGGAACTTAACGCCACGCTTTGCCTCGGTACCAGAGGGAGGAAATGAAAATATTAAATAATTTATTCCTCCGAGTGGGAATTAAATATTTAATATAAGTTCGTTGTGCACCTGCGCCTAGAGGCTGTCTTGGCCACCACGATAAGTATGGTATTTTGAATTTAATATTATTATACTACATTTATCACGATATAGTTTAGTAAAATTATTTTACACACCGATACTCCAACGCCATCTATCGGGTCCAATTAAACTGGTTGATTTTAAAATATAATATTTTCATATTACCCATTGAAATACTTTGATAGATACAGAATTTAATCAAAATCGGTTCATTCGCTTAGAAGGATTAGTGTGATCAAAAGACGTAGAGACGTTAATCAACGTAATATTTAAGTTACATAATTATATTATAAGTTATAAGTTTGTGACACAATAACTTTTTTGTAAAGTTTTGTAACTTTTTTTACGCAGAAATGATATAAGCAATAACACTTAGCACAATATACTACTTTTATTTTTTTTAATAATTTTAAATAAATAAAAAGTAATAAAGCCTAAATGAGTATGCGTTAACAAAAGACGGAAAGTCGTGTGACTCTTTAATCATGTTATAAATGTGAATTTTCTTTATTCATATACGAAGAACACTTTAATATCATGTCATTATTCTAGTATCGCAATGCCATTTAGAAAATTGGCTTGGCAGTAAACTATACAACATTGAAAGAAAAAATATTTTATATTAAAAAATACCAGCATAAAAACCAAAACATTACAAAAACTATTAAAATAATCGTAGATCATAGAGTCATATAATTATGTATATGTTAGTATACATACGGATGACTCTATGATTGATTAAAAATTAAGAAACTTAAAATTTTTTTACAGCTTCACGGTGTATCCCGCACCTAGTAGGGTATGCAAGGGGATCATGGGACCCTAGCGTTAAGACACTCCATTCCCATTAAGCCACTTCCGTTCTTCACTTTTCAAAATGATAATATTAAATGTTTCATTTCCTCGAGTGGGGGTCGAACCCACAACCTGTCGCGTTTACAGTCGCACGCATGTACCCCTGAGCCACGACTGGCCTTGTAACTTTAAAGATAAAACATAATTAAAAAATTCTAAGCAAACCAAGTCAATATCGTGTGTATATACTTTAATCTTATCACTTTGTAAAACTCTATCGACGACCACTTGGCAAATTTGCGTCATCTTTGTTTTGAAGAGAGCCTAATAGCGACAAGCTTCAATAATTTTCGTTCGACGCTATTAATGTAGTAGAGTAGCAGTCAATCAGGAAATTAAGCTTTTTATTTGTAGGCACTTTTTGATACTATCAGTTTGGCTAGTGGTTTTATTTTTATCATACAGAAACAGACGTTTATGTTAATTGCTATATGATATTTAAGAAATTTTTATATTCATCATTCGCTGTTTCTTAAATACATCTAATATTAACTTTTAATATATACATATTTTTTATTTAATTTACATAAGTCAACATTTAATTTTCTTAAATGAAATTTGTCGATTAAAATTTATCTCCATATTTGCTAGAAATATAAGATTTTAAAATAATTTTGTAATTTGGGCAAATCTATACAAATAATTAGACGTAACGATGTAAAAATTAAAAATAAGTAAATAAGTAAAAATTAAAAATAAGAGGCCGGTCGTGGCGCAGAGGCACAAAGTTTGACTGTAAAATTGACTGGTTGTAGGTTCGATCCCCACTCGAGGAAGTGAAATATTTATTTACATTTATATTTTCATTTCTTCGCTCTGGAGTCGAGGCAAAGCGCGGCGTTGAGTTCCGCCACTCAGCACGGAATGTCTCCAGGATTCGGCGGGAAGTGGGGAACGGAGTGTCTTAACACTAGGTTTCATCTGCCTACCCTGCTGTGTGCGGGATACAGCTGATTTAAACGTAAATCCGTGTTACTACAAAACTTATCTAAACAATCTGCGTTACTACAAAACTTATCAAGTCCTAATATCGTTATTTTTCAAGTGTATTATCAATATATCATGTTAATGTATGATAAAAAAAATTTAAGCGCTAGATTTTATAAGTGTTTACATATATTTTAAGCACATTATAATCTGTTTCGTAGTAATAATCTAACCCTGGCCTCGTCAGTGCTTATTCAATAAGTAGTAGACGAGAGTACGAGACATCTTGACACCCTGATAAGGTTTTTAGGAAATAGATAATTTGCAGCCAATAATATCTTTACTATCTATCTAAAAATAGTTTATATTGTGTATTTGATAAAGTACTTATATTATTTAAAGGAGTATAATACCACCATGGTGCCACTCCCACCTAATCGGGAGAATTAATTTATTTTCATTTCCCACTTCCGGTGGACAAAGAGCATCACTTTTGACGTGCATCATTTTAGCGATTATATTAAATTTTATAAAACAACTAAACTAAACTAACTTCACGCTTTATCCCTCGCGGGGTAGTCAGAGAGAACGGAGCGCCTAACGCTACAGTCTCTACATACTTCTTTCGCCTTGTCCACTATCATGAACCTCTTCATACATCCGAGGGGTCCTCATGCTTTTTACGTGACCTTCCTCCAGTATCTTTGATACTGTGTTTTCGAAGGTCAACCGAGGTCTCCCCCTACCTCTCTTACCGCTCACTTTTCCATCATAAATCTTTTTTGCCACGTTCTTCTTCATTAAATTTTATGATTGATTATATAAAATAATTATAACCACCAATATTGTAATTTAATCTATATATATATATATATATATATATATATATATATATATATTAAAGGACTTGTATTCTATAATGGCAAAGAAAAAAAAAGAAAAAAGAAATAGTAAAGTAGTAGGGAAGCAAGCTGTGTGTAACTTTACAAATAAATGTGCGTTGTGCAATGCCAAATAGAGTAAATTTAAAAAGTAGAAAAATGGGTCAACAGTTTTGAAAGAGTTATTTTAATACGCTAAAACTGCAATATTGCGTAATCACATAGGTACAGTAACAGGAAAACACTTCTAAGGAACAGAAATTTCCAAGATCTATCGTCAATATATCATACAAAATAATTCTTTAGCCAAAGCAATAAAACGTTCTTAAAGATACCTACACAATTAAATTACGCAATTATTTGATTTTTAACTTTAATTTTATCTTTATACTTGCGACCCGCTTGCGGCTTCACCCGTTTAAACTACTAAATTATTTACTTAATACAATGAATTACGTTCCTGTTCTAATATATAATGTACGCATTTAAGATATGTAATATGAAAATTATTAAAATCTTATGTTGCATTTTCATAATAATTTATTTTATTTATTTGGACTTAAAAGCCCAAATTAGATGAAATTATGTCGCTTAATTACCGAGTCCTTATCTTTCAGCTCATCTAACAACGAAGTACCCGTTAAGATAAATCATATAATCCAAAATTCGATGGAATTATGTCGCTTAGTTACCGATTTTTTATGGACATCTTCCAGCTTCATCATCAGCCCCCGGTTACCATCTAGCAACAAAGTTCTCCTTAAGACAAATCATACGAGCCCAAGCTGCACGGAGTTGCGCCTTTTTATTACCGAGTTCCTGTGGCCATTTTCCAGTTCCATCACAAGACCCTGGTGACCATCTAGCACCAAAGTGCTAATTAAGACGAATCATACGATCTCAAATTCGATGGGGTTTTGTCAATTAATGAATCCCTATAACCTCCTCCTCCTAAATCTTCGAGCTGCATCATCAGACCTCGGTTACTAGGACCAAAGTATTAAATGAAATAAAATACGTCTGCCTTTCATTTGATACCCATATTGGGTTGATTAAAATTGTAATATCTTCTAAAATATTTATTTTACAAGCTTTTATTTACTCTCCCCTGTCCCGACGTTTATTTGTTTGTAATCAAATCTTGCAAGCTAAATGTCACCCAGTTTCCAGTGTATGATTAAAATGTATTCACATCACCACATCATCCAAACACAATATCAAATGGTTAAATAAAATAGAAAGATTAATTCATTCATATTTTTCATTAAAATTACCTCAGAACTTTTGATCATTGGAAAGAGAACCATTAAAATCGGTTCACTCAGAACCGATTTTAATGGTTCCTTATATTCCCATTTGATTTTGGTCCATTTCTGACAATGGTATCTATAGCATGGTAGATTGAGAGAACCTAGTGTAAAGACACTCCGTTCTCCACTTTCTGCTGAATTTTTCGAGACATTGCGTGTTGAGTGGCGGAGCTCAACGCCGCGCTTTGCCTTGTTACTAGAGCGAGAAAACAAAAATATTAATAATTCATTTCCCGAGTGGGAATAAGATACACAACCGTCGCTTTTACAGTCACACACTTGTGCCACTACACCACGATAGCATTTACTTATTGCGTTTTAACCTTTTTAATTCTCATATATGAATTCATGCTTGTTCAATTATGCGTAAAATTAGCAAATTAGCAAAGGAAATTATATAATTCTTTAAGTTTTTTAAATAATGCAATATGATGTATCGTTTTAAAATATTTTTAACGGATTTCTGCAAGAAAAAGAGGTTATCAATTCGACTGTATTTTTTTATGTTTGTTACCTCAGAATGTTTGACTGGGTAAACTGTGAACCAATTTTGATGTTTTATTAGAAAGCTAGCTTTAATTTTAGTCCATATTTGACAATGGTATCTGTGAGAAAATCACATAAGTTTCAAATTTGCATTAGGTATGTGCGCGACAAATGGAACGAACTCAATATCACGCCTACTGATTCCAATGATTTTTTTTTTATTTGAAAGGATACACTTCAAGGATACTTTGGTGAAAGTTTGCTTAGGTTCTGATCATGGGATCCAGTTGAAATTTAGCAAGTTGGTTTATTTAGTAAAAAATATAATTATGCTGTAATAGTTGCAAGGAAAAGCAGTGTTTAAATTGGCCAACCACAGTTTACTTTTTGTCAGAAGTGAGACTCCTATAGTTGCATTTGTTTTTCAACCAACTTCCAAAAGAGAATGTTCTCAGTTTCAACTGACTTCAAAAAAGGGAGAGGTTCCCAATTCGCCCGAATATTTTTTATGTATGTTTTCGTCAATATGCCAAAATGTTAGTTTGCAGAAAAATAATACCTAATTAAGATTGAAGTTTTACATAGGACAACCACTACCTACTCGTTTGAGAAGCATAATTTTCAAGGCCTACCCATCACTTAAAATCATGAAATAAATCAATTGTTAACAAAAAAAATTGACATCAAACAATAAAGTAAAAAGTAAAAAATAATTTACTTCTTTCACTTTTAGTTCACATAAAGTAAAACGTAAAGTACGTTAAGCTTTAATAATTTTGGAGTGGGTGCTAGGTAAAACAAACAGGCTTAGTAATTTGATATGAAACATGTATGGTATGGTTCTTTGATTATGGCGTTCCGAGGTGAAACATGTAACACTTTATTACATAATATTGTTGTAACATAATATGTAATAATTAATAATTTTTTAACAAAGTCGAAGTACTTTCTGTTAAGTAAATTTATTTTTTAGTTTATTGTTTGGAATCGGTTCTTTTTTTGTTAATTTATAGTGGAAGAGTACTATGACGTGTGCCCAGGGCACTTAGAAAAGAAAAATACTTATTTAAAAAACGTATAAAAATTTGAACATAGAGGGACTCGAACCCGCGCCTCCTGGAAACCGACCAGGCGGTCTGACTACTAAGCCATACGTTCTCATCAAGCTACGTCGAAATTTTTATACGCTTGTTACAGCTTATTTATGTTATTAGCATGCATCTCGTATTTTTACAAATTACTAAGAATTATCGCCTGTCAAGAGAGAATGCTATTTATTAAATACTTTTAACATTTTTTGTTTTCTAAATAAGCATTACGAATGCGGGTAATTTTTTTTCTATGTTAGTAGGGCTGTCTAAAACATTTGCCAAGGGTCTGTTTGTTAAAAGTTTGATTGTCTCCGAGTTGGACACGTTTTTGTAAACAGCCAAAAGTGAGTTTTTCGATTTTTACAATGGGTTGGAACTTGTTGAGCAGAGAACTTGCAGTAAATTTTGTTTGCGGAACGAATATTTTTGTCAGGACACGTTAAAAATGTTGCGGAAGGCCTTTGGTGATCAAACTGAGTGGTACAAAGAGTTCAAAGCGGGCCGAGAACGCCTTGAAGACAAACTGCGCTCTGGACGACCATCAACGTCTGCCGACGAAAAAACCAAAGGTTTGGTGCTTGAAAATCGTCGATTGACAACAAGAGATCTCGCTGATAGTGTTGAAATATCGTTTCGATCAGCTCAAAACATTTTGAAGCATGTTTTGTGTCTCAAACGCGTCAATGCAGTAGCGTTGGTTCTTTCCGACGTTTTTGCCAAGACCTCGACTCACATCGTTCCGCAATTCCGCTGTTCCGTATTCGCCTGATTTAGTTCCGTGCGCCTGATTTAGCTCCGACGTTTTGACACGATTGAGGAGATAAAAACCGAATTGAAGAAGGATCTTGAAGGCTGGAGGGACTGGAAAAAGCGTTCAAAAACGTGCATTTTATCAGACGGGGATTACTTTGAAGGGGATGAAATTGATTTGAAAGAATAAATAAAGAATTTTACATTTTATAAATAAATTCACCTGACTTTTTAATCATATTTAGTATACTCGATTTTTTATATTATGAATATAAAAATATCGACTGTAGATAATAATGTTATAAAAGGTATTATTTATGTCGTGAGACTGTTTATTTTACATAACCCATTGTTTAAAATATCACGCGAAGGCTGGTGATAAAACTTAACTATACATTTCATTTAATTAAGGCAAAAATGCCTACATGTTAAAAATATGATATTGACAGAAAAATACTCTGTCAAATTCAATTAAAACATGACTGTGGAGAGAGTAAGAATTACAGTTGGGGCTGCAATTCGCTTGTATGTGATTTTTACCACTTTAAACATGCTTTTGGAAACTGCATTGTTATTTTGGAGAATTTAATGTAAACCAGGTTACAAGGCGAGCAGGATGTTTGCCTTGCCGTAAACGACACTCTTGTTATGGATGTTATAGATATAACACAATAAAATGTTCTCAAGTGCTCATTACATAAAATATTAGGCTATATTTTTTTTATTTCTATACAATAATTTTCTTAACTATGGTCGTAGTTATTTCGTCTTGTTTTTTTTCGGGTACACTGACTCACGCTTATATTTCCTAAATAGAACAGCAATATTTATTTGTCATCATCACTTATCGGTAGCGTTTGACACCTAAATGCGTACACACCAGTGATCCGCCATCTCTGACGGCAATTCGACTTGTTATAAGTATGAGACCAGTCGTGGCGCAGGTGCACTAAGTGCAACTGCAAAATCAACTGGTTGTGGGTTCGATACCCACTCGACGTGATGAAATATTTATTTAAATTTATATTTCCATTTCTTCGCTCTGGTGTCAAGGCGAAGCGTGGCGTAGAGTTCCGACACTCAACACACATTGCCTAAAAAATCGGCGGTAAGAGGGGAACGGAGTGTTTTAACACTAGGTTCCCTCTGCCTGCAATGCTGTGTGCGGGATACGGTTAATAAGGTTCGTTGTCTGTCAATTTTACCTTTTTCTTCATAATTTGGTTATCTGAAAAATCTGAGACACTGCTCCCGACTTGACTCTACATCTTTAACTTAACTAATGTCGAGAAATGCTAGAGCAATCTCACATTATTACTAAACATAATGTATCTATTGACTGTATATTAAAGAGAACGCTATTAAATATATATTTATATATCCATCTGTCATCAGAGAAAATACTTAAAAGCATTAAGTACTCGATAATAAAGTTGATATCAGATTCAGCTTTTAAAAAAAATGCATTGTAAGTTTTCAAACAAATTGGAAACAAGAAGTGGTACAAATTGGTTTAGCAAGATTTCCTTATATTGATACTGTATACATACGACGGTGAAACTAATAGAAGCTTATAGAAATAACACTTACATACATATGCGTTATGCAGTTGTATAATATATACTGAATAAGATATTTTTTGTTACTTAACGAATTTAAATCAGCTTCACGCTGTATCCCGTACACAGCAGAGTAGGCAGAGGGAACCCAGTGTTAAGACACTGCGTTCCCCACTTTCTGCCGAATTTTGGAGGCATTGCGTGTTGAGTGGCAGAACTCAACGCCGCGTCACACTTCGTGCTACTGCGCCACGACTGGCCTATATAAATATACTTCTCTTTTTAAATATAATAAAATTAACATACTTATTATGAATATAATATATTATATTAACATACCTATTAGGTAGGAAGATTATAATTTTAATCAAAAAAAAATTATACTTTGAAAATTAAGAATTTAAAATATATAATATATTATGCAATACTTAAAATAAACATTTAATACAACATTCCGATAACATATAATATAAAAGTATATAAACTTAAAACGTAAATAAAATAGCTACATTAGTAATTAAATAATAATTTAATATTTCAATAAAAGTCACGCCATACGATTGAAATAATAAATTAGCATTACGTAAATTATGTTATTCTACTGTTTTTGTTTCTTACATTTCTTATGAAAATAAATAATAATCATTGTAACTACATTCAATAGTGACGTCGCATCTCGTCCGTGTTTACGCCCTGATGGTGACGTCACCACATACAATATAAAATATTATTAACTGCGCCACGACTGCGTGGCGCAGTGGCACAAAGTGTGACTGTAAAACTGTGGTTGTGGGTTCGATCCCCCTTCGATGAGATTAAATATTTATTTAAATTTATATTTCAATTTCTTCGCTCTGGTGTCTGTTCTGCCACTCAACAAATAATGCCTCCAGATTTCTCGGGTTTCCAAAAATATATGACACTAAATATACGCGATTAATCCGGTTAAATAGTTTCACTTAAAATAGATACTTAAATATAAGTTTCTTAATATATTTCAATAAATCTAATTATATTTCAGTTATAAATAATTTATACTTAATATAATAATGTTAACTATAAATGATTTATAACTGAAATATAATGTAAAATTAAGGCATTTAAAATTACAAGCCTTTGATTTATTTATATAGCGTGTTCATCGCTAAAAAGTTACACAATAATATGAAACGTAATAGTAAACCGTTGATATGAGCATTATCAGCATTTTTGATTGTTTTGCGCGGTATTTTCTCGACTGCGTAACAATTAAAATGTTTATTTCTTTAACATGTTTTATAAAATGTGATTGTAAATATTAAGTTCATGTTATTTATTATAACACTATGTTCACCGTTATGGCCCATATGCGAGGTAGTTAAGGGTCCAATTTCCTCTCTCACGGGAATAATTGTTTAATTTTTTTTTATTTCATAACCCAAATACACAACAACAACGTACAAAGTCTCTCAACTAGGGTAGAAATTGAAGAAAGAAAATTAACATAAATTTCTCACTGACTATTTTGCTATAGATATCGTAAGTTCCGTGGACATGATATTCTTTCCATTAATGGAAAAATGTAATTTGATGGAACTAATTTTTTACATTTGTTACTTTGACATTTGTTAAGTATTATGTTTAGATACATAAAAAATAAAATTAAATCAGCTTCTCGCTGTATCCCGCACAGATCAGGGTAGACAGAGGGAACCTAGCGTTAAGACACTCCGTTCCCCACTTTCCGCCGAGTCCTGGAGGCATTGCGTATTGAGTGGCGGAACTCAACGCCGTGCTTTGCCTCGACCCCATAGCGAAGAAATGAAAATATATATAAAATATATATTATTTCTATTTATAATATTACATTTAGCATATATTATTTCTATGTATAATATTATATTTAGCAAATAGATACCAATGATATTAATTTAATTTACCCCACTGGATTATAAAATTTCATTTCAGGACCATCATATTTCCTTAATATTTCATTTGGTAATAATATTGCAGATGAATAAATTTAGAACTAAAACGTCCACACTAGTGCTGTATACAATATACATAACAAATAGATAAATGTGATAATATCTTTAAGGAAACTGAATAAAATCTCTCACATATAAACAATGTAGGTACTTAGGTATATTACTATGGATTTTCAAAGACTTAAATGATCGGAGGAAAATGTTTCTGTTTATTTACAATTTACGAAACACTACTAAACAAACATAAACATATTTTCCTCCGATATATTTTAGTAAGCTTGCTATATTACGATATTTGGTATTGTTTTAGAAAAAAATTATAATGTTGTGTGTATATCAAAGATATTGTTCACATTTAGTACGTACGAGTTAGTAGTATATATAAATATTATTTACGACTTATTAAAGTAATTTTAAATTTATCTTATTTATTTAGGTACACATGTAAAAAGGAGATTTTTGTTTAATCACAGTTTTTTTTCTCTTTACACATCTCACTTTCAACAGGACAGCAAGACTGAACCTTTCTTTAAACCACTCTGCTCTCCATCTTCCATTAATGCTATGAATAGAAGCAATCCCTCAATATTTTAAGTTGAGACACCAAAAACATTATAAAACTAGTAAACTCTCAATAATCTTGATTACTAAAAAATCAAGTACAATAAGCCATTGAATTGTAAATAAAATAAGGGATTTTCAATTATGAATTGTTGAAGTGCTTGTAGCTAACCAATTTAACGATTTATTCGTCGATTTACAAACCGCGTCGTCAGTTTATAAACACTTAAATCTGCACATTGCAAAGTTTGTATGTATGTAGGTAACTCCTGCATTATTTCGTGAAGTATTTATCTAGATTTTTAAAATATTACATATGGATAAAATATTATATAAGTATTTATTATTTGTTAACGAATTATAGACATAATTTATTGTTAATAATAAAAAGAGTGTTACATAAAAAATATTAAAAAAGATATTTATTTTTACATTATAAATAGTTTGTCACAGGCTATCGAAAAGAAAACTACATATTTAGAAACGTATAAAACATTTTACGTAACGAGACTTGAACCCGCGTCTCTTGGAAAGCGTCCAACCACCTCTAGCCAATCAAGCCACACGTTATTATCGGGTTGTATCAAAATTCTAATACGCTTGTTACAACTATAGCTTTACTGGTTTTTATGCAAAAATGATTTATTTTTATGTAAAAATGATAACTGATAAGATACTGGAGGAAGGTCACGTAAAAAGCATGAGGACCTCCCGGAGGGCATGTATGAAGAGGTTGATGACAGTGGACGAGGCGAAAGAGGTATGTAGAGACCGTAGCGTTTGGCGCTCCGTTCCCTCTGACTACCCCGCTAGGGATAAAGTGTGAAGCTAAGTTAAGTTTTTAGTTAAAAATGATAACTAAAAAATTAAGTAAACGGAAAAATAAAGTACACTATTACACTATTTTTTTTACACAATTTTTCCGTATAATTGGATACTCTGACCAACAAAGTGTTGGAATTGAAGCATTAAGACAATTTAGTGTCTTACCGTTCTATGAAATCAATTTTCATATTAAAGTTGTCGGAGTTAGCTGGCATGACAGCATATGCAACCTATGCAAATGAAAGTGCGATGAGTAAGTATTCTGTTGCTAATAATACGTATGGATCATAAATAGAATTAAAAAAAGGAAAAATGAAAATCAGTCACATCAACTTTTTTGTTATATGTTAGTCAGTATATATAAAAAGATAGGTAACTCGAGAAAAAAGAATCAGTTTTATTTTTTTTAACATCTTCAAAAGCGACTGAGATATTAAACATTAAAATACTACAAAATCTGTGACGTCATGCTGCATCTTAAAATTAGGCGTTTGCAAACATCTTCACACTTTGGTTCGTTGAGCTCTCGATGTTTCGCTAAAAAATAAATTATTTTAATTATTGTAAATAAATAATGATTAAGAAATATAAATCTAAACATCTCTAGAGGCCAGTCGCGCCGCTGGAATACCGCGACAGCTAGTGGGTTCAATCCCAGTGGAGTGTCTTAACACTAGGCGTCCTCCGAGATTTTTAGAAATTTGATTGTTAAACATTAACAGGAAAATGTTTGTTTCTTCGAAGGAACGGACATTTTAAAAAGCGGTGAAACTTGACAACACTGTGACTTTGGAAATCCTAATCCGATTTTGATGAAACAAAAATTAATTTTTGCAGGAGTACGCACATTAAGTGCAGTAATTGTTATAGTAAAATTTTGAAGTGTTGATATGGCTCATTATAGATAACAACTCAATAGACATCCGTAGGGTTAAATCAAGACATCGACGAAGAACTCACGAAAAGTGGGAAGAGTTAAAGAATCGGGTATACAATATTGTGCTATATGTTTTATTTTACGCCACTAGCTATACGACAGCTATATCATAGTTTGAAAGTACGTCAACGAACTATAAGTCGGTCAGACCATTCATACCATAGGTGGGTCATGCAGTAGTTGTGCAAAAATATTTACTAATTATAAAATGAATAACAACTAAACTTCCAGCAAGATAGTACAATATTTTACCTACGTACTATGATAATACGTCACTCGTAGAAGACATCACTATTAATTCAAATTATTATGTTTTTTTAATTATCAAAACTTTTCGTTATCTGCGATGAAGCACGATAGCCTGAACTGATGGAATGTTAAAGCTACACGGAATATAAATACTAAGTACGGCAATATTGTGTGGCTAAATAAATATAAAAAAAAACAGCTTTGCACACAGCAGAGTAGGCAGAGGGAACCTAATGTTAAAATACCTAGTGTTTCCGCCAAATTCTGGAGATGTTAAATGGCTAAACTCAACCCAAAGTTAAGAAATAAAATTACGATATATCATTTTCATGAGTGGAAATCGAACACATAACCTGTCGCGTCTACAGTCACACTTTGTGCCCCGGCGCCACGACTGGCCTCGAAGTTTTTTGTGTACTCGTATTATAAGAAAAATATAAATCAATATAAAAAAATATTATATATACATAATAATATGAGAAAATATAAGTGCCTAATGGTTGTAAGAAGCATTGACTACGTCTTTATCGATATTATTAATATGTTCATATAAAAAAAAACATTATCTATAGTTAATATTACATTTAAGTACAATACAATGTGCATTTAGGAGAATGAAGGTTAAGGGTTACTTTGATAACGAAGTCAGCTTATTCAGTCTCGTAATTATTCCTGTCGGAAAGGACGTAGGGTCCTTTCACCTTTTACAAAGTATTAATTACATTTTAAAAAATATTAATATTTTTTTAAATGTTGGTGTTATGCGGATACGCTTGTTACTATCGTAGCCGATTGAAAATAATAAAAATACAGAGGTAAGCTAAATTACTAGTTCTGATACTTAAGATCTCGCCAGATTTAGTGGAACTAGTCCTTATTGTGAAATTAAGTACACAATCATTTCAAAAATTGCTTTAATCCTGTCTGATTGAAAACGCGACGTTTGAGATAATTGATCGATTTCTATTCGAAAAATGAACTGTTTTTATTCTCTAAGTCTGGTTAACAAGACAAAGCGCGGCATTATGTTCCCCCACGCTTATGTCTCAAACATTTGGAAACAGAGTGTCTTAACACTAGGTTCCCTCTGACCTACCCTGCTATGCGAGGTACAGCGTGAAAAAAATAGCTTATAATAAATTTAAAATCATATTATAAATCATATTGAAACTTAGCATATAGCAAAACAAAATATCTTATGAGGTAAACAAATAAGGGGTCATTAGAAACAAGGACGCCGTATCTATACACTGTACTACTTGTTTTAGTTAATCATTAACGTCTCAAAGCATGCCTGTTTGTGCAAGAGAACTTTGATTAGTTTTGATTTCTTTCCAGAACTGCACAAACGGACATTCAACAATATTATAAGTTGTGACAATTTATTACTTTTACCTACATATAATATACGAATATAATACTAATCTCTATATAATTAATTATTGTACAATCAATTATACATGTCTTCAAGTTTTTACTTATCTTATATTTAATTACTTAAAACTTAAAAGTTGAATAATAAGAAAGTATACGAGTACATGTCTGCATATTACATATTACAAACGTTAGTATTTGAAAGAAACGAAGAATGAACGAACGGAATGTTGTGGAAAGGCGTATTGCTGCCCATGGGCGAAGGAAGAGGGGGGCAGGGTGGTCCGTTCCGACCCCAGGATAATCTGGTGCCTACTCTAGAAATTTTACTGACAAAAAAATCATCATCATTAAAAATTTTAAAAAACACTGATTTGAAGGAGTAATTAAATTTTAGGAAATATATTATTTCTGTTGGAAAAAAAATATATGGCTAATTTTAAATGATAGTTACTAATAGTTATTATATTACATTACGAATATGCACGTGTCAAAATAGTTATGCAGCTATGATAGGTATGTTAAAAGATGGTGGTAGCGAGAGGTGTCATTTTCCTCTAATAAAGGTGTAAAAGGAGCAAAAGATGGACGTTCTGTGAATATAATTATAATAATTTACCTAAAATCACTGTAAAATAAGTACAATAAAAATATAAAATATTTCTAATACTGAATAAACACTAAAAAACAATCAATAACAGCCTAGATTTGCAAATTAAAATAAAAAAAAAACAAATACAAATACGACGATGATCGTCGTTTTTTGAAGGTAATGCAACTTAAGGTAAACATTGAATCAAAATGCGAGACTTATATTACTATAATATTAATAATACTCTCATAAGTTTCGACTTCATTAATATAACAGAATGCAAACTTAAAAGTCGGAAAAACCAGAGTAAATGAAATTATTCAATTTATGTATAACATATATAATTATAATTTTAAATAATATGAACTATATTATTTAAAAAGACCTTGTCCTAATTATTTTCATAATAATATGCAATCATCAACAGTTTTATTTTTAAATATTCCGTTGATCGTGGTTTGGCCTTGAAAATCAATTATTTTATTGTTAATTGTTAATAGAAAGAAAAATAATTTATTTATTGTTATTTTAGTCCCACATTATTACAGTCCCACACACAGGGGGACACTGGGGGGGGACCTGTGTCTGGGCGGAAAGGAAAACGGAAAATGGACGGAAAGTGGAGAACAATTTCGTTTTAAATATTCCACTTAAAGCGATATAGAATAATAAAAAAATCTCATATTAAAAAACTAAGCCAAGTTTAAACTGCATTACAGTCTTTTCCCTTAAACCCTTCGATCTTTTATGAATTATTAGACAATTTCAATTTGCTAATTCAATCAAAATATTTCAGTGATGGAGCTCATGAAATTATGCTGGCGAATGGGCGGAAGCCAAAAGTGGTTAGCAAAGAGGTTAAAACACAAGAGGAGTACGAAGCGCTTCAAAATTTTCTTAGGAGTATCAGTTCCACTGCAACTCTACCTCCGTACGTAAAGGGTGAAAGCTATTCATCTTGCCGTGGTGTATTTAACCAGGTAATTTAAATTAATTAAATTATAAACACAACTGTATATCTGAAATTATAAATATATAATACTAGTGCGGGATCAAATCCAATTAGATAATTAATACTTTTCGCCCGCTTGAACTATAGGAATATTTATTAAATATATTTTTGAAATTATTTTCAGTTTTCAATAGCATTAGTAAGAAAATATAAGCCTAAAAAAAATAATAATAAGTAGAGAAAAATCTTATTATTAGAAAAAATATCTATAAGTATATAGAAAAAACGTAACCAAAGACAAGTTTTTTTATTGATAATAAAAAAAAACTAAACAAAACCAGCTATATTATTAATATTATTAAAGTAAAATAAATATTTAAAAGTTTTAAAATTAGATAGATAATGTTACGCGAAGATATATGCTGTGGCCGAGTTTATTTAAATTTTATTTTATTACAATGTGTTCGCTATAATATATGATTTTGTAACTTTAAACATTTACGCAGCCATGATCGTTCATTCTAAAACTATAATATTTTCTAAAATTTTCATCGAATAAGGAATAATACTGTACTGTTGAAAATAATTTCGCAATTATCCCTTCTTTATTATAAACATAAAAATTGTTACTGTCGGTTGTCCTTAAGAGATAGACATATTATGTGCTAAAAGCTATATAACATTACGGTGTATTTCTTTAGTTAGCCTTACATAACCAAATATCAATAATAATGAAGGCCATCGAACCGCAGGCGCTGCAGAAATAATCAAATATATGCAAGTACATCGTACTACTACGAGGCCGGTCGTGGCGCAGCGGCACGAGGTGTGACTGCAAAACCGACTGGTTGTGGGTTCGATCCCCATTCGAGGAGATGAAATATTTACTTAAATTTATATTTCCATTTTCTTCGCTCTGGTGTCGAGGTTAAGCGCGGCGTTGAGTTCTGCCACTCAACACGCAATGCCTCCAGAATTCGGCAGAAAGTGGGGAACGGAGTGTCTTAACACTAGGTTCCCTCTGCCTACCCTGCTGCGTGCAGGATACAGCGTAAAGCTAATTTAATTTAACATCGTACTACAAAAATATACAATTTCATTCGTTCTAAAAAAATTTTTACGAGACTCTCAGTGATCGACAGCTGAGGTTATGTAGCAACATATAGGCTACTTTTTATACCGAAATTTCCATGGTATACTGATTTACCCGGGGAACAAGGGATTTTTTACACGTTTTCAATATATACTTTATGAAATAACTAAACTCTTTTCTGGATTAAATACGATAATTTTTGAAAGCAGAATCAAATTAAGTCCCAAATAATTAAAATTACGATTTATTAAGTGTATAACAACGGTATAGATAACCAAACTGACATAACCATTTTTTCCTTAATATTTAAATAATATTATGCCGATGTCGCTCAGGACCGAAACTTATACCACACCAATTAAAAAAAATCTAACTAATCTACTATCTATCTAAATAAGTTATGAACCAAAAAAAAACATAAATTAATACTTACCTAACCTCCAACGTCGTCTGCCCGTTCGAGTCGGTCATACCGTGCGGCTTGTCGACTAGGTCATGAATGATATACATAAAATATAATTTTAATCTAGTAGAACTACTAAAGGTGACTACTATATTTGTTTTGATAATTATAAATACCAAATATAGAAAATAAATTAACGATAATGCGATAAATTTAAATTTAAATTAAATATATTAAAATGGTTACTGTGGCTCAACCTTCAAAGATAAACAAATACTATCGCAGACTTTTTAATAGATTTTTTAAAGGAAAATATTGGTGTAAAGATGCCTCTTAATGTTGAGTCAGTATATGCCATGCAAGAGTTCAGGAAAACCATTTTGGAAACTATTTTGTTAAAACAACAAAATTTCTTGTTGCTTAGCGACGGTTGTTATTAACATGGCAGAATAAATTGCATGTCAAATTGATTGTTATGAATTGATAAGTATATGTCGAGAAAATAACAAATAAGAGAAAAAGTAGCCTATGTCCATCCCAAGACTCTCAAATATCTCTATTTAATTTTTTTTTCACAATCATATCAGCAGTTTCGCCCTGATTGCATCACAGACAGACAGATTTACTTTCGAATTTATAATATAGAGGCATTGCGTGTTGAAAGGCGGACCTCAACGCCGCGCTTTGCCTCGTTATCAGATCCCTCTACGATATGTTTTTAATTATTATTATAAAATTTAAAAATTATAAAAACTATACCATATTCGTTTATTTGTGCTTAGCCTATAAGCTGTGAATAGTTTAACTTGGGTAAATAACCAATCTTAAATATTTATATTTAATTACTTTGCCCTACCTAATATAATTTAATATTTTATAAGTAGTAAAAAGTAGCGTAACTTGTTTTAATAAATGAACATGGCTAAATTAAGAATATTTTTACATATAAAATAAAATAAATTAAAATATATTTTATCATCCTCAAAAATTTATATTTTTCTCTGGAATACGGGCGACGATAATAAAAAAACATCTTATTATTATTATTTACTATACGGTATAAGCACGATATGAATGAGAACAATTCAAAACTTCATATTCCTTTGTTCAGATAAGTATATTACATGTTTTATTCTTACGTACTAGTTTTCTATACTTATAATATTTCATATTTTACCTCTATGTATTGAAATCTCATAAAATTGGAATTTCAACATACTATATAAGCATATATTTATTTTTTTTATTTTTCATAACCTTAATATAAGAACTACGTTGAAAGCATTAAAATACAAAAATATCCTTATAGTATTGATGAAAAGCGGTAACCGTATGTGAAACTGTTTGATATCGATTAAATGAATAATTAGTATTGGACAAAGTAAGACGTAAATAAAAATTTACTTTTATAAAACAATTTTATATTGTATTTGCTTTGCTATTTGATTGTTGGTTATTATTTGTGTCATATATATGCAGAGCAGGCGTAATATTTTAATTAAATGTAATTTTAGTAGATTGCACTCTCGTAAAAACGACTGTGAGTTGTCAATTATTTTTGATAATGTTATTTGAAATATATGCGTAGGAAACTTATGTAGAAAAGTAGGTGTTATACAGTTTGATTGAAAAACTAACGAACGCAACAAGATTTTCCTTGTTTATAACATGAATTGCTTTAAATAAGAATTCTTTTCAAATAAGTTCAATCATAAAATAATTTCATTGCAGAAATTCTTAGCATTTTCTGGGACAACAATCTGCCATAATTGACTTAGAATTTTCTGGGATTTCTTTCAAAAAACTTTCAATAGCTAACTTTTCAAAAATTATTACAATAAATCTAAATAAAATCGAAATTTTTTTCGAGGATTAACATAATTTATTGCATATTTAATAATAAATTTTAAAACAGTTTTATTACCTTGAATAGCACGTTCTAACGCTGCAATTAACTACAGATACATTCACATTTCGTCAGCCGGTTAAAACTTCGTTCAAATATTTTAAATATTTCTTTTAAAACAGTTTCATTTTCAATGTGTAAAAATCACACAAGCCAAAAATTTTGTAATTTAAATATATTGAGAGTTACACAATTACGTGATACTATGTTATTTAAATTATCTATAAAGTGATACCTATGCTCCATTTAAATAGCAAATCAGTTTCATGACACAAAATGTATGTGTATTAATAATATTAGATAAAATGAACTGAAATTTACGGCAAAAGTTTTGCGTTAGAGAGTGTAAGAGAGCACACTAAAAAAGAGCTTCTCGAAGTTTCTACAGGAACCGGAATAGACAGGATCCTTCACTTTATATCTCAAAGTCCATGGAAATAAAGTCGCAAACGACGCCTAGTTAAATATATTTTAGATTTCAAAAAAAACTGTTATGGATCCTTATTTAGGAAACCTATAAAAATTGAACGTAGCTGTATTTGAACCTTTGTCTCTTGGAAAACTTCAAGCGCCGTGACCACTAAGCCATACGTTCTCAGCAAGCTACGTCGAAATTCTTATACACTTGTTAAAAGTTATTTATTTTTTTAGCATCTAAGTGTGGAATATCATTTTAATTTGTAAAAAAACTCCATAACAGTTTTTTCTATTATTAATATTATAGACTTCAAACCTTATCTAATCACGAGTTATATTACAACATAAAGTATATGTATTTTTTTATTTATTTTAGTGTTTAATAACCTGCGCAGTTCTTATATTGGCGGCGGGTGCAGGCCATCCCATAGGATTTTCGGCAGTCGCCTTGCCTCAGCTACGGACGGAAAATTCTTCTTTAAGAATTGACGATGAAATGGGATCCTGGATAGGTAAATAAAATACATTAAATAAAAATTCAACAACACTTTACTTGAAAAAAATAAAAGGATATTTTTAACTAACAATTTAAAAATAATATAAGTTTTATGATGTACGTGACGACGTACTTGTCTTAGTAAATCCTTCTAAAAACAAAATCGCCTCGTGGAGGCTGGGGGAAAGCAGGCATATTATATTTATGTATGGGCTATGTTGTGCACGTTTTCTATTTGTTATTATATAAGATATAATTTATATTGAAAGTGATCTATTATCTAAGATTATTGCGAACAGCCGCATTACCTATATACCTACATTAAAATAATGTTATATTGGGCTTTGCTCTCTAGCTATATCCTATGAATATGTCACAACTTCCCAGCTCAGAAGTAAAGCAGGAAATAACCAAAAAAAAACTATTTTCAAACTAAATTAGCAGCAACATTCACGTGTCCAGTATCAAGTACATATTTCAATTAAAGTATACAAATTATGGTTCAATTAGAACACGCCTTCAACTACTCAATTAATATTAATGATCGTCCTAACAAAACACTTGTGATAATTAAAACTCAACTGCTATAAGTTTTTTGGCCAAACAATTTGATTAGATCAATAAATGCCAATTGATATTTATGTAGAGACCAATCGCGACAGGCTGTGGGTTCGATTCCCACTCGAGAAACTAAAATATTCAATATTTCCATTTTTTCGCTCTGGTACAAAGAAGCAAAGCGCAGCGTTGAGTTCCGCTATTCAACACGTAATGCTTCCAGAATTCGCCTGAAAGTGAGAAATGGACGCTTTAACACTTACTTCCCAGGATTCCTCTCCCGCCCCTGCTATGTCTATCTCACACGAACAGCACTGAAGTACGTCACAGTGTGAAGCTGATAAAAAGAAAACAAATTTATATAGTAGTCAGTATAATTTATAATATAAAGCTTCCTACAAAGGAGAGGCCATAATGTAATACTAATAAGTATAATAGTACCCTATGAGCTTTTGATTACAAAATTGGATAAAAATATAAATATTAAATAAGTAATAGTTTAGCTTAACATAAGTCTCTATGATAATAATTTTGTCCATAGCTAGTATACACTCAGCGGCAACGCCATTAGGATCAATGTTATCGGGTCCTATAATGGAAGCCGTAGGGCGGCGAAGAACTCTACAATTGTCCACTTTACCACTAATAGTGGGTTGGATTCTGATAGGAACGGCCACACACCACGCCTTATTATTGTTAGGCAGGATTGTGTGCGGCTTTGCCGTTGGCATACTTGCTGCACCGTCACAAGTAAGTATTATTTAATTTTCTACACTTATGTATAATATTATTTTTAGCTTCACGCTGTATCCCGCACACAGCAGGATAGGCAGAACCCAGTGTTAAGATACTCCGTTCTCAATTTTCCATCAAATTCTGGAGGCATTGCGTGTCGAGTGGCGTAACTCACCGCGTTTTGCCTCGACGCCAAATCGATGAAATTAAAATATTATATATTTAATTTCCTCGAATGGGAATCGAAACCACAGCCTGTCGCGTGTACACACACACACACACACACAAGCAAAACTACACATTATTACATTTTGGTACGTATGTAATATAAGTATATGTAATTTTATACGTCTCTCAAGAATGTGATAGCCATGACATTAAATTATATATTATTATTGTTGATGCCACTTTTTACTCATTTAGCTACACGTAAAACACAATTGCGTTTTTTGTTATACAATCATACCTATTCATCAAATTGAGTATATTAGACATTAGGTACAATTTACGACACGCTAACTAAATATTTTTTTTAAAAAAATCAGCTTCATGCTGTATCCCGCACACAGCAGGGTAGGCAGAGGGAACCTAGTGTTAAGACACTCCGTTCCCCACTTTTTGTCGATTTCTGGAGGCATTTCTTGTTGAGTGGCAGAACTCAAAGCCGCGCTTTGCCTCGACACCAGAGCGAAGAAATGGCAATACAAATTTAAGTAAATATTTCATCTCCTCGAGTGGGGATCGAACCCACAATCAGTCGGTTTTACAGTCACACTCTACGCCGCTGCGACATGACTGCCCTCAAAAAAAATAATTAGGAAATATATTAATATTTTGTAATAAATATATTATTCTGATTTAATTACTTTATAATAATTACAATACTAAACTATTTTCATAAGAATGTATTTATTGAACATGTGTTTGGTCCCAATTTTATCTTAAATTTGGGCTTAAGGACTTGTGATTTGCGACAAAAAACCAATTATGTAACAACTTTAATAAAGAAGATGGAATAGTATGACGCAATCCAATTTTGTATAGTTCTTTACACCACAAAATTTGCGCGTGATTTAGCTATGAATATATGTATAGTATGATATCTATAGTAACAATATATCTATTTAAATTGTGTTTCCAATAAGTATTCTTTTTACAGGTGTACCTAGGGGAGATATCAGAGCCAAGACTAAGAGGACTGTTAAATGGCACTCCTTTCGTAGCTTACTCGTTGGGAGTGCTTTATGTATACGCACTTGGCGGTTCCCTTTCGTGGCGGTGGGTGGCATTTTTATCGATAGTACTGCCGTCGTTTGCGTTCGCTGCTTTATGTTTTTCGCCGGAAAGCCCAACTTGGCTTGTCCGACGCGGAAGATTCCACGACGCTATGGCGGCTATGGCAAGGCTGCGTGGGGATCATGACACCGTGAGTACAGACATCTAATTGCAGATTAATTATAAGCGTTTATCTTATTTGAATGCCTATGCATTTGCTTAATAATATAGTTAACCTTAATATGTCTAATGTATATGTAAAGCATAAATCAGCTTCACGCTGTATCCCGCACACAGCAGGGTAGGCAGAGGGAACTTAGCGTTAAGATACCCCGTGTTGATTGGCAGAACTCAACGCCGCGCTTAGCCTCGACACCAGAGCGAAGTAATGGAAATATAAATTTAAGTAAATATTTCATCTCCTCGAGTGGGGATCGAACCCACAACCAGTCGGTTTGATAGTCACACTTCGTGCCGCTGCGCCACGACTCGCCTCATATCCTACCCTCAATCGTAAAGCATAAATAAGAATATTTTACGAGTTTGTAGTATATAGTAGAATATAGAACCATCTATGTCTTTAGACGTAAGTCATCAATAAGAGAATGGGATATTCCCTAATATTTTTATGACTCAATCGATATACGAATAGACCTAAAGTATTTTGTTTTTAATATGCGGCTCTACTGGAACATTTATATTTATTCCACCAATGGCCATTAATGAGCTCAATAAGAACGCACTTGACAATTGATGTTATGCTTCTCGAATATGTCCACAAATTCAATGGACTACCCTACTCTTTTAAATCGCTTCAAGTTTGATTCGTTCGTCAAAGTAATGTGAGGCCAGTCGTGGCGCAGCGGCACAAAGTGTGGCTGTAAAGCCGACTGGTTGTGGGTTCGATCCTCACTCGAGGAGATGAAATATTTACTTATATTTGTATTTCCATTTCTTCGCTCTGGTGTCGAGGCAAAAAGCGCGGCGTTGAGTTCTGCCACTCAACACGCAATGTCTCCAGAATTCGGCAGAAAGTGGGGATCGGAGTGTCTTAACACTAGGTTCCCTCTGCCTACCCTGCTGTGTGCGGGATACAGCGTGAAGCTGATAAATAAATAAAAGTAATGTGAGAGACTCCAACCGTTAGCAACGCATTACTGTAGACAAGTATTAATAAATAAACAGGAACTGAATATGTAGCATTTTTTGCAATTGTAGTTCCAGTAACTAATTCATTTATTAGAATTGTTCTTGACAAAAAATTAAATTATAATTTTTAAACGACTAGTTATTTATGTATATAGAATTATTGTATATTTTTATTGTCTTTTAAATTAGTATATAATACAAACATATGTCCTTGACTTTTATATAGCAAAAAAGAATGTTTTTTTATAGTTTTTAGATTAAAACATTATTTCATAGATTTGACCTCCTACTATTTAATGTAGTCGTTAAAAAAAATTGAGTACTGTATGTAACTTAATTCCAATTAAGCAATCGAACTCTACCTTTACATGTATGTGTGTATATTACCAACAAATAGTAAATCTACTTATTTAGAAAACGTATAAAAATTTGAACGGTTTCCAGGAGGCGCGGGTTCGGGTCCCGCTACGTTCAAATTTTTATACGTTTTCTAAATAAGTATTTTTCTTTCCTAAGTGTGGAATAACACTTTAAAAAATGTTTAAAAATAGTAAATCTGTAAGAAATTAAATATTAGGTGAACCGTTTTTTTCTTTTGCTAACAGGCACAACGTGAACTCCACGAATTAATATCAGCACGGGAGAAAGAAAAAGCTAGGGGAGAGGAGAATGTCCATTTCTTCGCCACAGTACGTCGGCCATCCGTACTGAAACCACTAATCTTAATAAATGCTTTCAATATGTTGCAAATATTATCGGGCAGTTACATCGTCATATTCTATGCAGTTGATATAGTTAGAGATGCTGGGGGATCGCTCAGTCCGCATGTAAGTAATTTACTTTAATTTTTATTAGAAATCTATAAAAAAAATATATTGCTAGTTAGAGATGCTGGAGGATCGCTCAGTCCGCATGTAAGTAATTTACTTTAATTTTTATTAGAAATCTATAAAAAAAATATATTGCCATGTTGAATTGAGTGTTGAGGCCAGTCGTGGCACAGTGGCACAAGCGTGGGACTGTAAACACGACAGGTTATGGGTTCGATTTCCACGCGAAGAAATGAATTGTATTAATATTTTCATTTATTTACTCTGGTATCGAGGTAAAGCGCGGCGTTGAGTTTCGTCAATCAACGTGCAATGCGTCACGAATTTGGCGGAAAATGGGAAGCGGAGTGTCTTAACAATATAAGCTCCCTCTGCTTACCCTGCCACAAACGGAATACAGCGTGAAGCTGAAAAATAAATGTTGTCATGTCTGACAAATGCATTGTTTCTTGGTTTGTTTGTGTCTACTACGGAAAATATTTACAGATATTTGCTTGCAGGAAATTTCTTTGTCCATTTAGAAAAAGTAGTTTATTATTTTATTTAGGAGAAAGTTTAAAATGGAGTTATTGCTACTAATTCTTAACGCTAATCCTGTAAATAATTACATCAGCTTCACGCTGTATCCTGCACACAGCAGGGTAGGCAGAGGGAACCTAGTGTTAAGACACTCCGTTCCCCACTTTCACACACACACACAACCAGACGGTTTTACAGTCACACTTTGTGCCCCTGCGCCACGACTGACCTCAAAATAATAAAATTCCAAATAAAATATTTATTGAAAACCTGTATACATTTATACCTGATCTTATCAATTTTATTATAACAAGCTCCCATCACATAATAATATCGGATAAGTATTCTTTCTTAATATATATTATCTCTATATATAATAAGACAGTAAAAATATTTTGTCTGTACATTTAGTAATTTTGACTGAAATGGATAGAGGGACACTTAAAAAGAATAATAGAAAGCAAAAAGATTTTTTTTGAATTTCTTGTCTGTCTGTCTGTCGACATATTTTTGTCCCCATTTTTCTCTGAAAGTACTGAACCGATATACTTGAAAATTTCACCAATTGCTTTGTTTCAACTCAACTTAAATACTAAAGTTTAGTTCATCAAAATCATTAAAAAAAAAGTTAACGTCATTTGAAAGAAGTCGTAATTAATTCAACACAGAGATAAAGAACGATCTTGAAAGAAATATCAAGTAAATACAAAGATTTTTTGGTTGGTTCGTTCATATAATATATGTAACTAATTTAAAAACTGTACAGGAGTTAATATGCAATTATCACAGTTATTTTACAAAGAAATTATGAATCCTTCAAATCAATAATTTAACATTTAAGGCTGTTTCTGAATGAGTAAATTAAATTATTCACTGACATCAGCACATTTAACAGAGTATATTATATAGGTAAAAAGAACATAAAGTTACAAAAATATATACGTGTAATAAATAATTAGCTTTATGTATATTTTATAAATATCAAATATCAACAATGGTCGTATTTTTTTATTTAAAACAATCAAAAATTCTTTGACGATAAT
>JAATLQ010038560.1:0-12238 GCA_013421005.1 Heliconius erato x Heliconius himera | reverse complement strand
AATATTTATTAACAATATTTATTATAAGATATATTAATATATAATTCACTTAAAAAACACGGGAGTGCAAAAAAATAACATTAAATAACCTGTTTACAACCGGTAACCCTGGAGTTGCGACTAACTGAGAGGTGGCAACCATTTCTTTTTTAAATTCCTTATGCAATTCCCTTTCAAATGATGTTGAATTCACATAAAAAGCATGTGAGTACAATTCTTCGAAAAAAATAATAACCAAAAATTTTATTAAGAGTGATTGCGGCACAATTTTTCTAGTACCCTGGTTTAATCTATTCTACTATGAAATAAAAACAGATACGACCAGATTTATGCAATGGGATCTCGTACTATTATAAGTGATACAGTAAAATCTGTGTTTAATAAGTGTTCACGATATCAGCGTTGGTGAAAAATACTTTTGAAAACTGCTGTCTTGTCGTGTTGTGTAAATGACGAGAATAATACAGGGGTTGGTATTCGAAGTTACCGTTATTTAGGATATTAATAAATCATGAGGGATCAACTTATTACGTTGCGCCCTTGAATAATTGACTAATGGTTGTGGGTTTGATTTTTATTCGGAGGAATGTTTATTAAAATACATATTTTTATATTATAGTGCGGTATATGTTAAGCTTTATAAAGTTAAAAGTTAGGAAAAGAATAAGTTATATTTAAATGTTATTTTCTAGTTACTTTACATAACATTTAAAAAATCATATTGCCAACAACATATTACAATCATTTTTAGACTGAATATTTGGAGAAAAAAATAATATAATATATTTATAAACTGTAATGTCAATATTTAAATAAAAAAAACTAACCTGTTTGTCGAGGTCAGTAAAAGATCTCAAGCATGCGAAGCAAAATTGTGCTTGGCCTTCATTGTTTAGCTCCTCGTAGGGGTCAACCGGAAACAGGTGATGATAGGATCTATAAATAAATATAAGTTAATAAACAGTAATTTCTTACGATCGAAAAGTCAAGGCTGCTTTGAAATTAAGTTTTTTGAACTTTTGCGCATTGTTTAATGGGGGAAGAAAAATAATCAAAGGTAAGCCAAAATCAAATCAGCGAAGCCATTTATAGCTAACTTTAAGGCGGCCACGACTTGTCAAACGTACTACAGTCAGAAATTAAAAATAATTTATGCAAGTTCAAAACTAGTCCAAGTAGTCGAGGACGCCAGAGCGTATGCAAAAAAGTTTTTAGATAAGCACATGATTATGTGTTTCACTAAGTATATTGATTTTGACCCTCAGTCACTCATGTAATTTTTTACCTATCAATTAAAAATTGTGAGAGAGAAAAAGTGTAGTTATATTATTAATATTAAGACTTAAGACATAATAAAATTTGAAAGAGAGAGAAAATGAAATACTCATTATTCTATGCTATGTATTGATACTCAGATATCAGTCTGTGAAATCAGGCACGAATCGACGTACAGTCGCGTATATAACAATAGTGTAATGTAATATTTGTGCCATACATGCAAACGGTAAAAAGTAGTAAAACATATTAACAGTTTAATAAAAAAAATATAGTGAAATATAGTAATTAGTCCTAAGCAGTACACAAAATCAAATAATGCGTAAGGAAATGAAACATATTTTAAAATAAAAAAAAAATGTTATATCGATAGAAATCATAAAAGGAAACCGTAAAGAAAAAAATAATAGCAAACAAATTAAAAAAAACATATCTGACAATGAACCAATAAGTACGTAGTAGTGACCTGGCGAGGTGCGGCGCGGAGGCGAGCGTGAGGCCGCACGTGCGGCACTGCGCCGGCAGCGAGCAGTACTTGCTGCGGCACTGCGGGCACAGGTGGCCCTCGCCGCCCACACCCTCGCCCTCCTCCAGGTGGCTGAGGGGAACGTTTCATTGTTTTACCTTACGAACTTAGTACGTCTGCGCCTAGGGTTTAGTCTTATTACTAATATTCCGCCGTTTGTTTCTCTGTCTGTCCGTCTGTCACCAGCCTCTATCTCTTGAACCGTGATAGTTAGAATATTGAAAATTTCACAGATTCTATATTTCTGTTGCCGCTATAACAACAAATACCAAAAACAGAACAACATAAAATATTTTAAAAATATGTTTATTGTATGGGAACCTGGAGATTTTTTTCCGATAATGATAACAGGTTGACGCTAAAAATATTCTCAAAATATATATCATGGGTCATGGGTTCGATTCCCACTTGAAGAAATCAAATATTTAATATTTTCATTTCTTCGCTCTAGTATGGAGGCGAAGTGCAGCGTTGAGTTCCTCCACTCAAGATGCAATGCCCCGATAAATCGGTGGAAAGTGTGGAGGGAAAGTGTCTTAACACTAGGCTAACTTGTTCCTTTTGCCTGTCCTGCTATATGTTACGACGATCATTCTCTCTCGTCATTTATACGAGAACTACCGGCGAATGTAGACGTGTTGTTAGTCTGTATTAAAGCTATGACCTCTGAAATACATACTTAAGGTAAAATACCGACTATACACATACTACGGTTAAAAAAATCTAAAAGCATACATACCACATACAAACAGTGATGGGAGGGTCCGCATCTGGCTGTGTGGCTTGCGGCGTGTGAGGGAAGCCCATCTTGACGAGGCCGGCGTCGAGCGCGCGCGCCCGCGCCGGCGGCGACGTCTGCTCCAGCAGCAACGACCGGTAGTGCACGTCGTCTAACACTACCTGATTGTCAAATTGATACACTGATCAGTGCTTAGCCTAAATTATGCCCACACTTAAAGTTATACGGTCTAATTAGTCCAATTTTATAGTTACATTAGTACAGTACGGTCAACAAGTCATGGCCTGAAATTAGCTGTGGATGGCTGTACAGATTTTAATTTTACTACAATCATTTTTAGTCAGGGTCATTATTAATATTCTTATTAGAGCGAACAATGCGAGTTTAGAAAACCTAACTTCAGAGCAACCACTCATAAAAGTTAAATTGGAAAAAAATAATAGACAACCTAATATTTATGACAATAAGAATATTAAACAACCAAGGACAATAAATAAAAATATAGAAATATTTAAAAAAAAAACTAAACTATTATATATGAAAATAGAAAGTTATTGGTAATAAGTTATTTAACATTAATAAGCAGTGTAATGTTATTGATTTGTAAATAGAATCTCGATGATTATATGTAATCATGACTCTTTTAGTAACTAAAATTATTGTATTGTTATTGAATGGTGTTAATCTTAATTATTAAGTATAAAAAATAGATAATAAAGTCGCACACAAGCGTACGACTGTAAGTATGACGGTTGTGGGATCAATTCCCATTACGGGGGAAAAATATTTCCCTGAAATTAATTCGCGCGGCAAAGCGCTTTGATAATATGAATCAAGCGCAGCGTTGAGTTCCGCCACCCAATACTTGTTATAATGTCTTGAAAATTATGTGAAAAGTGGGAAACAAAGTGTCTTAATATCTACGTTAAGACACTCCATTCTGCTTCCCTCTGCCTACCGGGATAAAGCAAGAGGCTAAAAAAAAAAATTAAAGAATGTAAGTACTCCATAGTCTCCTCCAGTATCTTGACATAATTTCTTGCATATTCTCACTTCCGCTGCCAGTCCAATCACAGAGCATCTTATGCCATCTGTTTTCAGTGTCTGAAACCAAATTTGAAAATAAAAAGATCAAAGTTCACATCACTTCCAAACAACTTCACCAAATTAAATAATTCCTTTTTTGTTTTGTTCGTTGTTATCAAGACAAGATTTGTATAAAGTAAAATAAAGCATATTTTTTCCGAATGTAAAATTAAAATGTATCCTCAGGGAATCACGTAAGGGTTACCGTTTTTTATAACAAATATAGGCAGAATCAAAACCACAGAACATTGATCCTTTGGGATGTGCAATATCTTCCACAAAATAAACAAATTTGACTTATGTGGAAGTTTATTATATTATTATAGTATTACCTGTATAGTAGTATTAATATCTCCAGGATCACAAGTAGTGAGGGACCCAAATAACACTAAAAGTTCTCTTGATGCGTGACCGGGAAGAGGTTTCAATATTCTACCGGCCAATTCTAGTGTGTTTTGCAATGAAGGTTCTCCTGTCAGTACTAAGTTAGATAAGCTGAAAGTTTAGTTTCTTTGTGATTGTTTTTATAGTGATCAACTGAAGTTTCGTCCGAAGCAAAGACCAAAGCTGAAGGTTTGGTGTCGGTTTTAGTTTCGTACACTAGTTTTTTAATCTAATCTAATCTAGCTTCAGCCTGTAACCCTAGCAGATACAGAGAACGGAGCCCCAACCGCTACAGTCTCTGCATACCTCTTTCGCCTCGTCTACTGTCATCAACCTTATCATACATGCGCTCCAGTGGGTAATCATGCTTTTTACATAACCTTCCTCCAGTATCTTTGATACTGTGTTTTCGAATGTCCACTGAGATCTCCCCCTACCTCTCTGTGGCCCACCATAGTTGATCATCTCAATTCCGACCCATCCATTGAAATCGCCACATGTTATTAAATTATCATTTCCTCAAACAGAAGAAGAAGAGTTAGAAGTTCTCTGATATTCTCCCAAAACTCCTTAATAGTTCACTTAATGAAGCTGAGGATACAGGCGAATACGCCGCTAACAAGAATACTCTTGTTATCCTCAGCTTGAAACACAGCAAGCTTGAGCCAAAGCAGGCTCAGGTTGATTGTCTTGTATTCTATGATTGCACTAACCAATCAAGAGGAAAATAAGACACCTACAACATGATATCCCTGCTCGCTCTCTGGTACACTGTCCCATGAGAGTCCCCATTCCCTGGAAAATTGGTTGTGTCATTATCCTTTTGCTTGGTCTCAGTCACACAAATAGAAAACAAGACAAAAATATCCAAATATCTGTCATCCATTACATCTAATAATCTTTCATATTCTCTTCTATCCCTCCCCTTACAATGCACATAGCTATATGTAGCTCCATCCTCCACATCTCGCCATTCCAGACATGACATGTCAGGTGGTGGTCCCCAACACTGCATTCGAAATAAATATTTTATTCAAGGAAATATGGGGATTGAACCCCAAACCAGTCACATTTTTTGCCCCTGCACCATGACTGGCCTCTACAAAATTATATTGATAAATTAATATTATTTTAAAGTTACCCTTGTACTGATTTAATATGCTTCCTAACATTTCCTGAGAGTTCTGTAATTTTTTCAGCCCTTTTATTTTTTATGGCAAGTAGCCCTAACTGGCTTAATGGATTCTGATCGAAGAATTCTTCAACAAATTTTTCTAGTAACTGAAACAAAAAATATTTCAAGTTTCAAGAAAAAGTTCAAGTTATACATTTACTAAATAATACTAACTTAAACAATTGTGTATAATTTAACATTCAAGTTCTAAATATGTATATATTTTCTAGTTTCACATTTATTTTGCATAGCAGGGTAGGCCACTTTCTGCCAAATTTTCAAACCCAAAGCCAAAGTCAAGGATGCAATTTATCTACTAGAGCAGGGAAATGAAAGTTATGAATTCTCCCTAAAACCCTTAAACGGTCCCTTTGCGCCACAACGGCCTCAAAATATAAATGTATATTATTAATAAATAGCCTATCATGAGTGAATGTTAAGGGACACAACAAACCTTTAGAGTACATAAGAATCTTGTAGGTTTTAAATCTTGACAATTCATAGGATCTGAACAATCAATAGCAACTAGCAAATGACGCATCATGCCGAGTCGAACAGGGCCTCGTCGAGCAGGAGCAGCAGCTTTTCGAGCAGCCTTCTGAGCGAACTCGGCAACCAATCCCTCAACCAAGCCATCTTCATCTTCTTTAATAGCCTCCCTAAAAGGAGTATAAGAAATGGAGAAGATAAGAATATCCAGAGCAGACTTTTGATTTTTAAGTTATTCGTTTTTTAATTTTAAGTTATGTAAACATACCAAGTTTTCTCATATCCTGTTTCCCACCGATATTCTTTAGGGTCTTGCTCGTCATCTGCCATTTTAAATTACACAATTTAATTAAAAAAGTTAACGATACTTTTTTTTCTACTACAGTCGTTGCCGGTTATTTACTATTTCTATTGACAACTATTAATTATTATGAATTGTGACTTGTGAGGTTAATGTTTAATGTCAATGTCAAACTTAAATTTTTTGACTTTGACAGCCAGTACTGCTGTGAGAAAATGATACTATGTTACCAGTAATGATATACATATATGTAAAGAAATGAAATTAAATACTTACTTACTAAGTAAGCTTTACGCTGTATCCTTAGCGGGGTAGTCAGAGAGAAAGCCAAACGCTACGATCTCTGCAAACCTCTTTCATCTCGTCCACTGTCATCAACCTACTTTCATACATGTCCTCATACTTTTACCGTGACCTTCCCCCAGTATCCTTGATACTGTGTTTTCGAAGGTTAACCGAGGTCTAATTTTACTTCTCTTCACTTTTTCTTTATAAATATTTTTTTGCTATTCTTTCATCACTTATCTTTTCGCACGTTCTTCTACATTCTCACCGTGAATAGCGTATTTGAGGGCAAGTGGTCAAGAGGTGTATAAGGAGATGTATCCCTCGTAACTAGGTGTGTAAAACTGTATTGTGGTCTACTATATTGTGTGATATATATAAATTCACAATAAGACTGTACATTCGCCGAGGTATTAACTGGCTCAACATCTTATGTCAGGGATTCTTACCATTTTGTTAGGGCTAAAAGATCTTAAGCTAGCTAACAAAGACCATGGTCAGCTTTACGTCCAGTCGCTTTTCACCAGTATAATCATAAGGTCTACATCAGCGTTATCAAGCGGAAGCTAGAGGATAAGAATAGGTCTATAGAATATCTTGAACTACTAAAAAACTACCCTACATGTAGATTTTATTGACAAACAGATGACTTGATTCCATTGATGATTGTTAAGGGTTCGCCTGTAGCCCCAGTAGTGGCAGATTTATACATGGAAAATTTAAAAGACATGGCTCTTATCTCTGCACTATGTCTACCTATGATATATAAACGTTACGTTAATTATATTTTTACAATTTTACCTAAAGACAATACCTATATAATCCTAAAGTCCTCAATACTATTAATTATAATATTAAATCCTATTTAATATAATAATACCAGTAGATACTTCAATAGTGAATCTTACCGCCATCCTTCATATTTATCTACCATTGGCAAATCTTTATTTCAAAGAGCTCACCAACTCTGCGACGTTGAACACGACGAGCTGTGATAGGTGAAGCTGTGATAGCCTTCATCAGAACAAGATGCCTGCTCCCCTTCAGTGTGTCAGAAGACTTCCAGTAGAAAAACAACCGGCAATTCTACCATATGTAAAGGGGGTTACAGACAGGATTGGCAATATCTTAAGAAAAGTTTACACTAAAACTACATTTAAGTTTAACAAGAAAGTTTACGTCTCACTGATCTTAAGAATTGGTTTACAATTCTTAATTGAAACGTAATGTTCCTTTACAAAGTGTAGACCTAAAAAACTAAATAGTAACTGTGGCTTAACATACGTTGTTCCAAGAAGAAGGAGCATCGGTGTTGTTCTCCGATGTGCGAAAAGAACGAAAGAACCCAACCATTAAATCAGATCTTATAAATCCCAAACCCTCGCTAGGAAGAACAGATATATCTCAAGAATGATCTGCGAGGGTAACAAAACACAAAGATATCTTCAGTAGAGGGGATGGTTGGGAATTTATTACCACCAGAAAGGAGGAAACTTCGGTTACCCTTAGGGGATATAATATCGATGATATAGAAGAAAGATCACGAAAAAAATGAGGCGCCTTATATAAAGGGTTTGACTTGTGATAAAAGAGGATGGTGAATGTAAGTAAATATGTTATCTCCTCATGTGTGGATCGAACCCACAACCAGTCGATTTTACAGTCACACAGTGCCCCTGCGCCACAACTGATCTCAAGTATATAATTTAGAATAATTCTTTTTCTAGTATTCCTATTAGGCTTGTTTCAATGTTATATGTATATAACATTGAAACACAGCTTTATTTTTTTACCCAACCCAAATATGTAATAAGGAAAACCCTACAGCTCAAATGGCTAGACTATTTTTAGCACATGAGGTGCCGTTAAATTTCATATAACATAGGCTATATAATTTAAAAAAATTAAACAAAAAATGAAAAAAGGGAACAAGTGTATATTTCTTGCGATAGCAATGGCCATAAATGAAAGCTAGTACTACTTTACTTATATACTTACTTTATAAAATAGAATGATGTCTTAGAGAAAGATTTGTCTTTGCTTGTGACTGAGAGAAAGAAATCTGGTTAAGATAACCAAAAAAACATTAAAACAAGATTATTTCATTATATTTATTGTGGGTAAATCTAACATAAAGATACAAAAATAGATTAAAATTAAAATGTAGTTTTCCATTCCACTGTCTCTAACATAATATAGATCCAATCGATCATAACTAGCTATCAAACTAATTAAAATTAACTGGAAAAGTTTACATAAGAGACTGTAATACTATCTAATGTTTTTTAAGCGAGTATACACATTCAAATTTTCTTAAATTAAATAGATTTTGATCAGAGATTTCTAAGCACTTTTAATAAGTTAAAACCTATCACTTAACTGTAATACAAATGCTCCATTATCTTTAATTGAACATAAGTGGTATTTTAATTAAGCAGTTTTTTAAAGTTTGTTTTGTTTATTTACCATCTTTTATGACAATAGATTGTAAAACCTTACTTAAAACCTAATCTTCTTGGTTGATCAACTCTGTAGCAAGACTGTTATTAAATTAATGATTTGTAACACGCCAACTGTACACAAAATAAAATTGCCATTTGCTACAAAGATGATCCCTACATTCACATAAATGTCAGGAATGTACTTTTTCACTCTGTTGCCGCCATAGCCCGTGCCTGTGCCCTGACTCTTTTGTCATACTCTAATCTATTTTGGCTGTAAATAAAAAAAAATAGTTAATGAACATGAATAATACTTTGTGAAAACAAATGTTAAGTAGACTAGATAAGGGGATTTGTCTTTTTTTTCAGCCTCACAAATATAGCAGGATCAGCAAACTGAACCTAGTGTTAAAACCTCCATAGGCTATGGCCTCCATAATTGATGATGAAAGAATAGAATGAAAATGAAAAAAGACTTAAAGGAGAAGTAGGGAGACTTTGATTGAGCTATGATTGATACAAGAATAATTACAATACAAACATACCAGTAAATTGTGTATGCTTCAGCTTGTGCGGGGTCTTTTACGTTGGGTTCATTTAGCAGATCCTGAATACCAAGTAGAATTTGTTTAATAGTGATTGCTGGACGCCAATCTTTTTCTTCATCAAGTAGTGACAAGCATACTGTCCCAGATGGGTATACATTCGGATGGAATAGTGGTGGTTCAAACTTGCACTTCGGTGGGCTTGATGGGTAGTCGTCTTTGAAAATCATTCTTAATTTATAAAGACCACCTTCCCATGGCGTCTAAAAAAAATTATTTATTATTGCTTTTGGTCTAATTTTTTATTAAAATGAAATAATTAAAAATAATACAATTGTTTTTTTAAATTGAAAGTTTTCAAAATCGAAATAATATAAGCAGATTAATTTGTTGTAATCTTAGATTAACATACATCGAAATCAAAAAGATTTGAATAAAATTGTTCTTTTTTTCTTTTCATGTTTTCAAATAACTGAATAATAGTTTTTATATACAAGCAATTTTTACTATTTGTACCTAATTAGCAAACGCAAAAAACATGTAATACTAAAAGTTCTAGAATAATAGAAGATAAGTAATTGAACTCCATACTAACTCCTTTTTTGCCAGGAATCGCACATTCCCAAGTCATGAGATTTAATGACCCATCAGGATTTTTCATTGGTCTGGCAACGAAACCCTAAAAAATCGAATGTTTTATTTACTTGTACTTGTTGTTTAATTAAAAAATATTTTTCATAGCTATCATACAGCCACTTACAAAAGGATGGTCCTTCCGCCAGGCTTTTCTTTCTTCAGCTAAACGTGCACTTGCAATACCTGACATTGCCTGCAATAAAAAGGATAGTTAAATTTGTGTGAACGTAATATTTTTTAATATTAAAAAGATAAAAACGTACTCTATATAATACAGTGAAACAAATACGAAAAATAAATTATACAGCGCGAATAAAAGCGTCCCACGATGCGTCAAGTAAAAAACCACAGACAATAACAGAATAACTATAGAACAACATTTGTATAAAGTAGAGGTGTTCATTTTATTATATAGCTGAACTGACCAGACGTTCTCAGTTTTGAACATGACTGTTCTGAAAGGGTCAATTGTACCTAAAAAAAAACAAAGGCAATATCAGATGTCAAAAAAAATTAAAGCTATATAATATACTTATATGATATAATTACCGCTTTAATTTTTCTAAATATGGATAAGAACGTCTGTCGCAGCTTCCCAAACGCTGCTCATCTCTTCCAACGAGAGATCTCTTTCTCGAAGTTGGACTTACCCAGCTGGACTGATTCCCCCGGATATATATAACAGTCAAAAACTTAAGTAAAATAAATAAATTCAAAAATTCAAATTCAGCAAGTACAACATAATCAAAGCAGGTACAACATAATCATCCAACATGATCTTAGTCTAAATATATATAAAAAATAATTAATGAATATAGAACATTCAGTTGTTTCATGAATATAGAAAAGTCAATTTGAAATAAATTTATTTTAATAATTAATTTGTCTATCTTTGAGCAAGATTATAAATACAAAATGATTCCCTTTAATACGTAATACTGAAATAAGTAATAAATATTTTAATAACAAATAAAACACGTTAAATGAATACAGGATGGAAGTATCAGCACTACTTTGAATGAAACCATAGTTTTAGCTACTCCATAAAAGCCTAATACAATTTAAAAAAAAACCCAAATCTGAAAAAGTGTTTTTTTTTAACAATATAAATAATAAAATTGTCGTTTTAAAAGTAGGTATTAGCGGCAAAGTTCAAAGTTGTTTATCCTTTAATAGTATTTTTGTGTTTACGTTATTCACATCTTTGCGTACCTGCGTCACATGAAATACAGGTATGGATAAACATCGTAAAATGAAAAAAAAAATCCTATGTCTAAACTGTTGACTTATCTTGATTGATTTTTTAGGTATGGTTTTGAAATATTTTACGATATACGCTGTTTCCGTAAAAGGAGCACTGCTTCTTCCAGCCTGTATATGCAATTGCTATATTAGGCCGTAAAAAATAACAGGTTATTTAAAAAAAGCGTAACGTTTGCCATTGTGAACACACATGTTAATTATTTTTTTAAGAAATTGAAATAATTTATAAAAAAGCAACCTTATTGGTTATTTGATTTTTAATTATAATAATGGCTCGTCGCGGCGTTGAGTTCTGCCACTCAACACGCAATGCCTCCAGAATTCGGCAGAAAGTGGGGAACGGAGTGTCTTAACACTAGGTTCCCTCTGCCTACCCTGCTGTGTGCGGGATACAGCGTGAAGCTAATTTATTTTTTATTTTTAATGGCTCGTACCGTGCTATTTTTGTGATAAAAAGACCATATAATACCTATCTACATATACTTTTTAGCCTGTGGGTGGTCAAATTTACTTAGCACAGGCTATATCTACAGATTAACAATACTGTAGTTGTGGCTTAATAAGAAGTTATTAACTTATTTAGTGCCTTACTTCTATAGCTATTAGGCTTATAATACAAATATAGTAAACTATTTTTTAAAAATGGAATTCCATCCAAACTAATTTATGTACATTTTAGAAGAAATTGTAATTGAATGATTTTATAATATGATATTACATATTATATAAATACTCATTCGAATTTTTTTATTAACTCATACTCAAAATTACTTGTCTCTTATCTCTCTAAATATCAACATTTTGTAGAGCATACGCCTGTTAAATCCTAAAAGAAACATATATCCCAAGTTCAAGTTAATTTTAACTGGATATAATATATGTTGAGGCCGGTCGTGGCGCAGCGGCACGAGGTGTGACTGCAAAATCGACTGGTTGTGGGTTCGATCCCCACTCGAGGAGATGAAATATTTACTTAAATTTATATTTCCATTTCTTCGCTCTGGTGTCGAGGTTAAGCGCGGCGTTGAGTTCTGCCACTCAACACGCAATGCCTCCAGAATCCGGCAGAAAGTGGGGAACGGAGTGTCTTAACA
>JAATLQ010038559.1:94186-128970 GCA_013421005.1 Heliconius erato x Heliconius himera | reverse complement strand
TTTATCTCTCTCATACTTTTATCTTTACCAGAGGCTTTATAGTCCTGCCATGCCTTCTTCTTTCTTTCTACTGCATCTTGCACTTCATCATCCCACCATTCATCACGCTTTTTGCTAAAGCCCCTTTTACCTTTACCACATACCTCTATCGCTGCTTCCTTCATACAATCCCTAAGGTTCTGCCAGCATACTTCAATATTTCCATTTCCAGATTCACTGCTGTCTAGCTTTTTGGAAACAAATGTTATTGTTTCGATTTCCCCAATTGGGAATCGTATCCACACAACGTCGATTATACCCGTAAAAAGGTTAAACCTTTCGAAACCATGTTTAATGTTTAAATATCAAAATCATATTCGTACCTACAGCTAATATTATTCTTCGCTTCGGGCAAAAGATTTTCAGGAGCACTGGAAAAATATACGGTAACCGCAAAAAAACAATGAAAACATGAGAAACGGTATTCTTTGTTATATCGATGGACTTGAGTCATAAGCGAGACCGACTGGGGTTATGGGTTCAATTCTATTTCGGCTTAAATAAAAGAAATAAAACTGATCCACTCCGGATTAGTTTTATTTCTTCGCTTTGGTAACAACAAAAATATAAAATGTCTAAAAAATTAGGCGGTTAATGGTTAAACATCTGCCTACCTAGATATGCAAAAAAGTGAAATTGCTTTTTATTTGTATTTCTCCTCTTTGGTTGGACAAAATACTGAAAAAAAAATATTTTGAAAACAGAAAAATACACTAGACGACCATAAGGTCCGTGAAAAGCGGCTAGTCCACATCTAATATAGAGTGACGGAACCCAACACCGCGCGCATTTAATGTGGTTACTTAAATCAATTGTGGCAACTTTAAGATATTTGTATAAAGATCTTTGAATGAGCTCTACGTCTAACTGCTGGCGTCTAATAACTGATATGATAATGATGATATCTAAATAGGATATATTTGACTTAAAATTCTATTACAAATTTCGTGGAAGATGTGATAGATTCTAAATACGACGGTTGTGAGATCGATATTTTATTCCCCCTCGGGAAAAACATTTATTTTCATTTCTTTGCACTAGTAACAGCACAAAGCGCGGCGTTGAGGTACGCAACTCGTGTCGAGTCTCAATGTTTCGAAAATTTTGCGATCTGTGGAGGACGGGTTGCCTTAAAACTAGGTTCCCTCTGCCTACTCAGTTGTATGCGGCATACAGTGAAATGCTAATAAAAAATGTACTAAACCGCTTATAGCTTACAAATTAAATCGCTACTTAATAAGGGAATACAAAATTCTTGTGAGGAGCCGAGTTACAAGTAAATGAAATATTTCTAAACGACAAAGCTTTACCGAAATTAGTTTGAAGCCTCTACGTATATTTGGGTGTTGGGAATTTGAAGCGGAGTTGTAGCGTTGAGTTCCGCCACTCAACACGCAATGCCTCGAGAATCCGGCGATAATACTAAATATATTCTACTAAAACTAAATACGTGTGGGTTCCTAACGTAAGCTTTTACCCATTCACTATAAAGAATAATATTGTAGTGTAGACAGAGGGAACCTGAAATCTTAGTGTTAAGACACTCTGTTCCCTGTTAAAACACTTCCGTTTGCCACTTTTCGCCGAATCCACGAGACATTGCGTGTAAAGCGGGCAGAACTCAATGATGCGTTTTTGCTCGTTAAAGAGCGAGAAAAGGAAAATATAAAATATTTCAGCCCTCCGAGTGGGAATCGAACCCATTACTGTCGAGTTTACATCGCACGTGTAGTGTCCCAGCGCCACGGTGGCCTCAAGTTACTTAATTATTTAGTTTTTTGACTAAAAATTAGACTTAAACACAGAAGTTCTGCTGAAATTTCAGCACTTTTCCAGCGGAAGTCGATCAAATCGAGAGCATCTTAAAGGCGCAATCTTGTGATTGCTTCCGTATTTGAAGATGTTAAATTTTATTGGGTATTAGGAAACGAATGGATTGAAATCCTGAATTGAAATGTAGACTAAATATTTTTTTAGTTACACGATGAATCCCGCATAGAGCGGGGTAGGTAGAGTTAGCCTTATAGCCTACAATATAAATGGACTATCTAATATAAAATGGTTATTTTAATCCTGGGATTAGCGCGTTCAACCAAATAAACTATTCAGTTTTACTATATTAGTAAAGATGTATACAGGATGTGTAAATAAATACATTTAATATTTACTTACGTTATATTAATTAACACACATTGATATACAAAATTGAATCAACGACCAACTTTACGCTACGTAAGCCCGATTTTAATCAAATACAGCCTTCTTTAGATATATTTGCTTAAATCTAACATATACAGTATGTTTCAAAAGAGTACTGAAACTTATACCCTTTGGAATAAGACAGAAATTTGGCTAACATCTACAAGTTTCTCAGAAATTTGTATGAAAATCGACTCTAATTTCTGAAATATACAGTTTGTTTCTGTATACAGTGGTTTCATTTTCCACCCTTATTGGGATGAAGTTATACGGGGTGAATTTTTTATTTTATTGTCCGTATTTTTTTTGGATAACATTTACTTTGTCAATGAGAGTACTGTGTACAGTTTTCATGTTACTCTTTTAATTTTTTTAATGCTGTCTGACAGATGTTTGTGGACTTCAGTTATAAGTTACTCAAATTATAGAATTTGAGGCGCTCCTAGTGTGGGTTCGATTTCTAATCGAGAAATGAATTATTTCCATTTCCTCGCTCTGGTAAGAAGATAAAGCGTGGCGCTAAGTTACGCCAATCCAATCGTAATCATGGCATGACTTGACACTAGATTCTTCGCCTACTCTAAATGCAGATAAAGACAGATATTTTTATAAACCATTCAGTCCGAGAGATCTAAATTGAGCTTTGCATTGGTATGAGTCTTCATATATGTAGAGTACGTAGTGTAGGTGACGTCGACCGTCAAACGCAGCGCATCCCTTACTTGACTTAAACCCGCTTACACTGCTTACCCTACTCTCAAAGAACCGTACAGCTTTTTGACAACTAGCCTACACCTCTTATATTTATAGCAGCGTCACATACATTTTTTATTTATTAAATATATCTATTTTTTAGCCTCACTACATTTCCTCTACCTACCTTGTTATCCCGAACCTAGCAATGAAGACAGAGGGAACCTACTGTTAAGATACTCCGTTCCCAATAAAACATCTCTGTTCCGCACTATCGCCGATTTCTCGAGGCATTGTGTGTCCAGCGGAGGAACTCAACGCCACACTATGCCTAGCTACCAGAGCGAGCAAATGAATACATTAAATATTTCATTACCCCCGTGGGAATTGAACCCACAACCGTCGCAATTACAGACTCACGCTTGCGCCCTATGCCACGACTGGCCTCAACGAGAAATATTATAGGTTATTACGGTAATTATAAAGTATATTACGGTAATCAATGTAACTCACCGTACCAGGGGTCAGAATCACCTCGGGCTAGAATGTGTAATGTGTCATTCATAACCCTTAAGTTATTTTTATTTAACTACATCAAGCCGCACGTAAAAGTTAGTAGAACTACACATACCTATTTTTTTTAGTTTCCCTTCATATCCCTTACATAGCAGAGTAGGCAGAGAGGACCTGGGAACCCAGTGATGAGACACTCTATTACTCTTTTAAACACTTTGGTTCCCCACTTTCCGTCAAAATGTTTAGGCATTCGTGTTGAGTGGCGGAACTCAATACCGCGCTCTGTCTAGTTACGACAGTGGAAATCGAACCCACAACCGTCACGTTGACAGTTGCACGTGTACCCTGCTTCACAGTTTTTCCCACATGTTAGAGTATGCAGAGATAACCTAGTAAAACGCTTCTTTCCTTACGTTCCTCAATTATAGAGATATTGCGTGTTGAGTGGCGAGACTCAACGCTGTGTTTTGTACACTGAAGGGGTATCAGATAAAAACATTTCCCCGAGCTTGTATTGAACCCACAACCACTAAGTATAGTCAGTTTAAGTGCCACTGCGCCCCGACAGTCTTATTTGTACATTTACTACGTAATGATATGAAGGTGTGTATATCTCAAGGGATTTGACATGTGTCATAATGTTATTTACATTAGGTTTTTAAATTAAAAGAAGAGGGGAAAGAAAGCATCGTAATGGGAAACGGAAAGTTTCAACACTAGGTTCCCAGGTTCCGTTTGCCTACTCTGTTATGCTTGGAAAACAGCGTGAAGCTAAAAAAGAAGTCTTCTTAGGGTTCCGTGCCGCAAAAGGCTAAAACGGAACCCTTATAGGATCAGTTTGTTGTCCGTCTATCAAGACCATTTATCTCGAGATCATATGGAGAAGGTACAAAGCTGAAATTAATATAAGATATTCAGGTCTGGTCCCTTGAAGCATAGAAATAAAAAATACCTATAGATCGATTCTAAGTTTCTCTGGAGTGAATATAGAACCCACAACCATTGCACCATAGTTACACGTTTCTATTGTAATAACAATAAAATACTTTTAATAAATATAATAAATATTCAAAGCGCAGCATTGAGTTCCGCCACTGAACAGACAGTCAAGAATTTGGCGGAAAGTGGGAAACGGAAGAGTTTTAATGGGAACGCAGTATCTTAACACTACGTTCCCAGGTTCCCTCTGTTTACTCTGCTGCGTACTTGATGACTGCAGGTGCTCAACGCCACGCTTTGTCGTTTTGTTTCCAGGGCGAGAAGATTATTTAATTTTATTTAATTATATTCTAGGGAAATACACAGTATATTAAAAATTAATTTATAAAATACAACCATTTTTATACAAACCAATCACCATAAATTAATAACATATAAATCTAAAAGAAAATAATTTATTTCCCATAGTGGAAATCGAACCCACAACTCTGAAGATAGACGCTATCCCACTGCGACACAACACCCACAAACTGTATACAAATACATTAAAAATTCAATTATTTAATTGACCTAATTTTTTATATAAAAAAAACATACATTATACGTTCGCATGTTCTTGTTCCATAAAAATATTTATTTATGTCACTATGTTGAATAATTTCGGTTATAATTATTATAACAAGGCTGCGTTGTCGAGGTTCTTAATATATAGGTTTAGGTGGTAATAGATCGTAGGTTTGATTCTGTCTGTGATGTTTTTTTAACTACACATTTTTTCAACTTAGTGGTAATTGTTCTTCAAATAAATCAAATCAGCTTCACGCTGTATCCACACAACAGGGTCGGCAGAGGCAACCTGGTGTTAACACACTCCGTTTCTCACTTTCTGCCGATTTCTGGAGGCATTGCGTGTTGAGTGGCAGAACTCAACGCCACGCCGTCTCGACACCGGCGAAGAAATGGAAACATAAATTTAAGTAAATATTTCATCTCCTCGAGTGAGGATCGAACCCACAACCAGTCGATTTACAGTCACACTTAGTGCCGCTTCGGCACGACTGGCCTCAAATCTGTTAATTGTTCTTAGAGTTCCGTATCTCAAAAGAAAAAACAGGAATCCTTAATGAATAAAATGCTACTTTAACTCATTAAAACTGTTATTCTACACTTAGGAAAGAATTTATTTATTACAAAATGTATAAAAAACTTAATGATGCATTGAAAGAATCATATTTAAACCTCAACATCGTGTCTAAGTCTCCGCTAAAAGCTTAAATAAGTTGTAAGTGAGCATAAAAGACTTTGAACGTAGTTTGATAAAACATATGGCTTATTGGTCGTAGTGCTTGGGCGGATTCCACGTGGCGCGCTCACATATGATCACAGATCCACACATATCTGATACCATATTTACACATGTGGTCACACATCCACACACTTGATTGCACATCCACGCATGTGATTACACCACATCTATACATGTGATTGTACATCCACACATGTGATCACACCGAATCCACACATGTGATCACGGATCCACACATGTGATTATACATAATTAAATGTGATCACTCACACACATTTCTTTCCAAAGAATTTTTTTAGAACCAGATATATTATCATTATAGAGTCTGTCTTCGTTTCTGTGAAGACAGTTTGCAGAACGTTTATTCAACTTGGATAAGTTTTAAACAACTTGGTCCTGTTCGAGGCGAGTAAAAATTACTTGTAATCAACCTTGACCCAAGGAAAGGTAAATGAATGCTCTAACCTTTTTGTCGAAATTAATAAATCAGATTGTTTATGACGATGTCATTGATGAATTCTCTAACAACTCACAGAGTTGAATATTTTCAAGCGTAATTTTTTCCTTCATGTTATATCCGGCACTTAGCATTGTAGGCAGATGGAACCTGGGAACTTAGTGTGCGCGCAAGGCACTCAATTCCTATTAAGAATAAAAGTTCCCAAAGAGAAACCCACATATCGCTGAATTTTGGAGGCATAACGTGCTCAGTGGTGTAACTCGATGCCGCGCTTTGCCTTACCAGACGTTACCAGAGCGAGGAAATAAAAATATTAAATATTTCATTTCCTGTAGTGGTCGAACCCTAAATCTTCGAGCGTTATAAGAGCCATGTAGATTTAGTTATTAATGTTTATCGATTGTACATTATTTTGTGGGTACATTACTCTGCCTTAGCTCCGTCCGGTCGTTGCGCAGCGGCACCAGTGTGTGAATTTTACCGCTTTACCGTTATCCTTCCCCTTTGCTCATTTTTCTTTCGTTCATTTCTCGCTCGCGGTGGAAATCGGGCTTAAATCTACCACTTGATTTCATATAAAATCGGTACGCAAACTTTTCTTTTTAACAACTTTGTCAACTTTTATAAGTTTAACTTCCCGTTGACCTACAATCATGAAATTGGTATGAAATTCTCAGTGCGCTAGTCCGACTCGCGCTATTTAGCTTTACGCTGTGTCCCGCATAAAAAGCGTAGGCAGTGTTAGGCAGTGTTCAGACATCCCGGTCTCCACGCACCGCACAATTATCGAGACAGCGTGTTTAGTGGCGGAAAGCGGAACTGGCGGTCATCAAGAGAGCGAGACGGTACTTCACACCAAAACACCGATTGGTCCTATATAGGGCCCAGGTTGGACCTCATATAGAGTACTGTTCTCATCTCTGGGCTGGTGCACCCCAGTATCAGCTTGACCTATTTGATCGCATACAACGTAGAGCCGTTCGAATCATTGGGGACCCAATGATCTGTGCAGGGCTTGACACATTAGCTTTGCCTAGAAATGTCTCCTCGCTGTGCGTTCTCTACCGCATTTATCATGGGGAGTGTTCTGAAGAACTGTTTGACCTGTTACCTGCCGCCGAATTTTCTAACCGCACAGTACGTCACAAGTTAAAATATCATCCACACCACCTGGATACGTGGCAATCCACTACTGTGCGGTTTCGCAGAACCTTCCTTCCACGCGCCACGGAACTGTGGAATGGCCTACCCGCGGCAGTGTTTCCAGGTCGATATGACATGGGTACCTTCAAAAACCTCCACCTTAAAGGCCGGCAACGCACCAATAGGTCTGGTGCTGCACGGGGTCGTGGGCGGCGGTAATCACTTACCATCAGGTGACCCGAACACTCGTTTGCCTTGTCCTTTTCCATAAAAAACAACGTTCTTTCAACGTTCGTTCAAAAATAATTCTTTCCTCCGAGTGGGAATCAAACCCACAATCGTTATATTAACAGTCAGTGAGATGTTGCGCGAGTGACGAGTGCCACCTATACTTTTACTACTTTTTTTAAACTTATATTTAATCCATGTATTGATTGCTAAGAAGTGCTTGTTAAGTATTGTGGGCTACGAGTTCTTTCGCTATAATAGAAATTTGAACATAATTTCATATGAACAAATTATAATTTAAGAAGTCATTATGTGTCATTAAAGAATAATGATCGGTTGTTTGGTTATATGATATTTTTATTAAAATTATTAAATTAAATGGCGCAGCGGTACAGCGTCTAATTTTAATTGTGGTGGTTATGGGCTCGTTTCTCACTAGGGTTTTTTTTTTATATTTTTCCCCTCGAGTGGGAATCGAACTCACAATATCATGTGTATTATATAGTCTGTGCTTTCCACTGCACCATGAGTTTGAATGGAAAAGCTGGATTTTCTCTGCTTGTGCTGGACTTAAAGGGGGTTTAAGTCCTAAGTAATGATAAATATAAGAAAATAATTATACCTGTTGAAGAGGTTTTTATATACAGAAGTATCAATAGCCAGTGAAGGTTGAAACATTAACTAGATTTTGTAGAAAAAAGAATGTAGATTCTGTTTCATATAAAAATAGAATCCAAAATTGTTTGAACAAAATGGTCACAAATTAAGGCCGCCACACCAAAGTTGTATACTCTAAAACAAGTTATTTTTTTAGAAAAAAATTAAGAAAAACGTTGCCTATTTTTAAAAGCTTTTATTTAACATGCAAGGTACTCGTATGTATGTACTATGTAGGTATCTTTGAACTCAATTTTGAAATTTTGTACACGCGTTTAGTTTGGATAGTGTGTGACGTCATTCTAAATGCAATATGGCGGGCCATCCAAGATGGCGGAATAGTTATTTTTAATGCTCTTCAACAATATGGGTATTAAATTAAGGACTCGTTGAAAGCAATTTGAAAATTAATGTGACGTCATTCGAAATCCAATATGGCGGACCATCCAAGATAACGGACGAGTTATTTTTCACGCACTTCTACAATATGCATATCAAATGAAAGAGCTCGTTGAAAGACCTACGATAAGAAGATAAAAAATAGAGAAATACGTCACTGAGTTTTCTCTATTCATCAAACTTATAAGCTATTAAAAATGTTAAAAAAAGTTTACCAAGTTTATTGTTATTTCCATGAGGATGCTGATGATGATGCTGAGGTTGTTGTTGAATTTGCGGCATCAGGGCAGGGTGTGGCAGTTGCAGCAGCTTCGGTTCCAGCTTGGTAGCGGCAGCAACCGGAATCGGCCCAGCGTTCGTCATTGTCGTCATGGTTGCGGCTGGCATCATTAGTGTCGACATGGTTAACATTGTTTGTGGTTATCGGTTTTTCGCTAAAAACCGTAATCTACGCCGTCATTATTTAAAACACACTGTATAAATAATCTTATAATTTATTTGATTTAATCTGTTTTGGTTTTGTAAATATTGTTCTTTTATTTTTGTTTAATTTAATACATAATATTATTTGCTAGATCACCTTGTTTTGTCTATAGCTATCAATCTACAACTATAGCGCCTGGAAAAAATTGGTTATTCGTTTTGATTTGCTTATTCTTTGTTATTTGGTTGTTCTTATTTAGGTTGTTCCTGTTTCCTCGGTTGTGATCATTTTAAATTGTTATAAAGATATTTATTAATACAGTTTGTAAAATTATGGTTCCTCATTTTGAGGCCCTAGCCCGATGGCCTCGACTTTCGTTCCGTCTTTTAAGGGTTTTTCAAAAAAAATGAAAAGCTTTTTTATTTATATTTAAATTTAAAATTATTGTAATAATATATTATATGCATATTCTATTTAATAATAGTATTTTTTTTATTCGATTCCCATTCTTACTCCATTTTTTCTGCTCACTCTCTTTTTAAAGCAAGCCAATATTATCTAATGTATGATGATAGAAAAACAATATAATGAGAACGCTAAAAGGCAGCGATATTCAATTTATTTGCAGCTCAAGGGCATTTCGTTTTTAATTATAAGAATTAGCTTTTGTTTTTGTTGTTACAAAGGATTTTTTATAACGTTAATATTCCATTTCAATTAGAATGTTACAATGAAAATAATGAACACCTCTGAGGCGCAGTTGATGAGATTGTAATGGTTTGGTTTTTTTTTTCACGCTGTTTTTCACGCACTTTCTAATTCACGAGACATTGCGTATTGAATGGCGTAACTCAACCTCGTATTTTGTCTTGTTACCAGAAAAATAAAAAAATGGATAATTACTACAAAATCTTAGAATTGATTTTAAAAAAATCAAATCAGCTTCACGCTGTATCCTGCACACAGCAGGGTAGGCAGAGGGAACCTAGTATTAGGACATTCCGTTCCCCACTTTCTGCCGGATTCTGGAGGCATTTCGTGTTGAGTGGCAGAACTCAACGCCGCGCTTTGCCTCGACACCAGAGCGAAGAAATGTAAATATAAATTTAAGTAAATATTTCATCACCTAAAGTGGGGATCGAACCCACAACCAGTTCATTTTCAGTCACACTTTGTGCCCCTGCGCTACGACTGGCCTTGATTTTATGCATATATTAACAAGATGTCACCTGCGGCTTCGTGCGCTTGGTAATATAAATACTAGTTGTGTATGACACATGACACATTTTAAGTGCTGGGGGTAACTCTGACAGCAGGTACACTGGGGAACATCGAAACTATTAATTTGGCCTACAGTTTTCCTTGTAAGTGGATTTTCCAACACAAAACTTTTGGGGGCCTTAATCACTCCCCAAAAGTGTGTATCTAATTCCTTCCCCCTCCTTCCTTCCTCTCTCACGTCATAAATGAATATGTTCAATATCCTCTCTTTATTCATATCATTACCATAATCATTAATTGGAAGGTTTTTAATTAAAACGTAACAAAATTGTATTAAATTTTCAGCCCACATGTGATTTTCATAAATGATTTTATGGAAGCCTTTATTAATATGACTGAAAACGATTTAATATCTGTACATACTAATACCATAAAGCTTAAAAGTTTGTTCGGTTGAACGCTCTAATCTCAGAAACTACTAGTTTAAATTTAAAATATACTTTTGTGTTGAACAATCCTTTTATAGCGGAAGTAAGAGTATAGTCTATATTATGTCACGGTAATCGTAATGTTACCTACTGTACCTGTGGTCATAGTTACCTCCCGCACCTAGAGTGTGTCATGACTCATGTGTCACGTATCATGTGTCATATGTCACAGGAATCAGACAACGGGCGACGCCGCAAATAATGCTAGTGTATGTATAAAAAAAACCTTTTAACAAAGGCCTTTAAGTGAATCTGCGGGAGTTCTCAACGGTCTACTTTGTGTAATATATTTCTCACTGTTTGTTTAAGTGCTTGTATTGACCGTTTCTAACTTATAGTAAATATGAGGCATTTTTTCTTTTACTCTTTTTTTAGTTTTTCGTGACCCAAAAGAAAAAAACGGAACCCGTAAGGGTTTCTACAACGTAGTGTTTACAACGAAGTGATAAAGGATCACTTCGTTGTATGTCCCGTCTGTTAAGACGATTAATATTCCCAAAATCGCGTGGAGGTATCGAGTTGAAATTAACAGCAATTATCCAAGTCTACAGTCCCTTAGAGAACCGAAAAAAAAACTTCTAAATTAAGAAAAATCTAAGATTTTTAACAGATTTCTTTATTCGAAAAGGAAGATGTTCTATATTTGGTAGCTATATTTTTGTATGTTTGTCCGTCATTTGTGGGACGTAATGCCAAATTCTATAACAAGTGCATGGGAAGTGCCTACTCTATAGGTTTTGATAACGCAGCGAATTTCATATAAAACGCAGTAAAATCGATGCATAAATGCTCGTATCTTTTGATTGCGTTGACTTAGAAGCTTGTGGACTATATACTTCAATATTTGACTTTAATTTCAGTTTCATACCTCTATGCGATCTCGAGATAACTGGCCTCGACAGACGAGACGAGTGATCCTATAAGGGTTCCGATTTTACTTTTTGAGGTACGGAATCTTAAAACAAGAACATATCACACAACAACAGATAACGATATTTAAAAGTAGGAAATTAGAACGAGTGTCTCAACACTAGATTCTCTTTGTCTATTCTGCTGTGGTGATGTAGTATGAAACTGAAAAATATTTTAACTAAGTATCTTCGAACGAGAAGGATTGAATTGAACCTACAACCCTTTATCCACTTTTTTTCTAAAGCAACAGGTCGATAAGGGTTAAAAATAATAAAATGGGTCACGAGTAACCCTTTCTCACACTACATTTAACTAAACGATTGTTCCTTATAAAAGGTTAAAGCAAGCTATACTAAAATAACTTATATATGCGTACACACATACGTACACGCATTTGGTCCAAAATTATATAAAAAAATACCTATTGTTGTGACGAAACTCAACTCCGCGTCTTGTCTGCCAGAGCGAGGAAATAAATATAATTCATTGATACGAAAGGAACCCTGTGAGGTGTGAAGAAAGGAGAACTTGTGGGCTCGATTCGTCGTGACGTGCTTACAGTCAGAATATTTATTGCTGTTCTTAACGCTGCGGTATGTCTTCCAGAGCGGGTAAATATATCTAAATCTATATATACACAAAATAAATTTGTAACTGTTCGTTGTCTACACGTGGAAGATATATGAGAGAATCTATTTTTGGGGTCGTTTATCAATGTAATAGAAACCAAAACAATGACTTTTAAAATGTTTATCTGTTTATCTGTACGTTTTCTCACGCTAATCTGATATAATAAAAAAATATATAAATAAAAAAAATCATAAATAAAAAAAATATATAATAAATTATTTCTTCGAAAAAATTGCTAGAAAATTATTATTTTATCGAATTTGCTAAAAAAATGTCTTTAATTGATAATATTATTAGGACACTATAATTCTCACTGCGCCACAACGACCTTATATTTTCATACATAAATCTACGCTTTTGTTTCAACAGAATCGAAGTCCCGACCTTTTAGTTTAATGGCTATTAGTGACTAACGGACGGACAAAAATTTTGCATTTGCCAAAGTACAAAGTAATTTAGTTTAATGTATGGCAAGTAAAGTATTAAAACGTTTTAATAGAGGGATGCATTAGAGTACCGATAGAAAAAAAAATAGAAAAACAACATTTAAACTCTATACAGCAGAATAGTAAATAAAAAGCTAATGTTAAGATACTTTGTTCTCGAGTCTTTGAATGTTGAGTGGTGGAACTTAACGCCGCACCTTATGTTGCTACCGTGGCGTGGAAATGAAAATAGTTAATTACAGCGAACCGTTGCATTTATTACTATGCCAAGATCCGAGTAATGCCATTCCGGAAGAGTGCTGCGATTTGTAAGGATTTTTTTTTATAATTTTTTGGTTCTAAGCTTAAAATAAGCATAGTAAATTGAGAAAAGAAGAAATTATAACCGAATTAATATACGACAGCAGAATAGCTTCTCATTTATAATGTCACAACTTTTGATTAGTGACGTCACTTATTTTTACAAATTTTATACTCAGAAATTATTAAATTAACATTATTTGGAACATCATAAATTATATATGTACAAAATTCCCCTCCACCCCCTTACCTTTAAATTCATTTACTACTCTATGTGTTTTGTAGCTTCACGCTTATTCCGCATTTAGAAGAGTATTCAAAGAGAAAATATTATATTTATACACTTCGTCCCCCACATTCCATCTAATTTTCATATCACGTTGAGTGTCTCTCTCAGGTCTATTTTGTTACCAGAGCGAGAAAATGAAAATAATTCATTCTCCGACTGAGAATCGAGCCCACAACAGTCACGTTTACAGTCTAACGCTGCACCACTGTGTCCGGGTAACCTCTTCTATTTGTTACAAAAAAAAATATTAAAGAAATACACATAATACAATATTTTTTTGTCAACCATACTTTGAATGAGGGTTGAAACAGTGTACTAAAAGTAAGGGTTGATCAATGAGAAAATTTTGTTTGCAATTCTTATGTAAGCTACACTACATATATATTTATGTCGACCGTTAGGAAATTTGCGGCTAGAGCGACTTCGATTCCCAGTGGAGACAATTATCGGTTTAGTGTACTTTTACTGGCAATAATTTAAAGGTATTATGTTTTAGAACAGTGTTATTAGCTTGAAAAATTAATGATTATGTAAGTATACATTTAAATATTATAGTGGGTTTGATTCCCACTTGAGAAAATTAATGATTTTCATCAAGACAAATCACGGCATTAAGTTCCGCCACTAAACACAAAATGTCCACAAAATCAGAAACAAAATGGGGAACGGAGTGTCTTAATATTAGATTTTTTCTGCCTACACTGCTACATGGGGGATACAGCATGCAGCTATTATTTACAATAGGCTTACAAACATGTTTTGAATGTAATATATATTTTTTATTTTATCTGCTTCCAATTGTATCTCGCATGCAGCAGTCGAGGCACAGAAAACATAGTGTTAAGACACTCCGTTAAGACGTCTGCGAAGACGTCTACCGAATTTTGTGTTGAGTGGTGGAACTCAACGTCGGTGTTTTGCCTTGATGCCAGAGTGAAGAACTGAAAATATTATTATATAATCATTCATTCCCTCGACTAGGGAAACGAACCTACAACCCTCGAGTTACGATCACACTCTCGTACCCCTGCGCCACGTCGGCCTCTAACTATAATATAATAAACATACATATATACAATATATGTGTATAACAAATACGACTATCCCTAGAGTGTCTATTTGAAAATTAAGTAATTTGATTAGCGAGGCGTTTTGCTCAATAGTGATGTGCATATATTTTTGTATTCAAAATGTCGATATTTATATTTTAGAATATATATATATATATATATATATATATATATATATATATATATATATATATATATATATAGGATGGGACAAAAATTAGATTTTTCATTTTACAACTTCGTGGAATTTACGCAAGCACAGTTGCGAGCGACGAGCTTTGAAATATTTTTCGTGTTTTTAATAAGACTATTTTGGTAGCTGATACAATGTTAGAAATCACGCTGTATCCCGCACACACTAGGATAGGCAAAGAGAACCTTCGTGTCAGAACACTTCGTTTTCTACTCAACCCTGAATTTTGAGTAATTATTGGCGGGATTTAACACCGCACTTTGTCTTTCAGAGTAGCGAAATGACTAATAGAGCTGTTTATTATGAGAAATCTATAATATTGGACATCACTACACAAGGAACGTTAGTCAACACAAACTAAATTAGTTCATTATATTATTATGACACATACTATCTAAACTTCCTTGCGTGTTACGTGACTCTCTATTCATTTGATTTTTTTGCATCTTCACGCGTTTTCGACGTGCCATACTGAACTGAAACTATTGGTAGTGGGTTCGAATCAAATTGAGAAGTCTTTTTGTTTCTAATTTAGTTATTTGGCCAGAGCGAAGAAAAGAAAATAAGTCATTCCCCTGAGTGGAAATCGAACTCGGGAACGTCGCATGTAGTCAGACCTGAAGGTTAAGTTAATTAAAGTAACATGAAATGATTTTACATTTGATCTCACTAATGAGGCCGTCATGGCTCAGCGTTACAACTTTGGTTACAACATGTTAACACAATAGTTGTGTGTTCGATTACTATTCGAAGCAAGGAATAATTTTCATTTCTCTGCTTCCTTTACCCTGCTTTGTGCGGTTTGTGCGGGAAACAGCGTGAACGCTAAAAAAAACTAACATCGCTATAAATATGTATATAAATATTATTTCTTTCATAAATTTATGAAGAAATCTAAAAAAATATATTATCATCGAATTGTATAAATACAGTTTATTTTTGTATGAATAATGTATTATTATGTATGACATATTTTTATAAAAATCCTGAATAATCATTGATTGTTATTCTTAACAAATTTCCTTTTTTGCTTTAAAAAAATGCCGTATATCATAGTATAGTGAATATTTATGTCACTAGCTAGTAACAAGTTTTATTGTTAAAATGTGGAGCGGTCGAGGAATGTATTGAAAATTGGGCGGTGTGTAGGGTATACTATCTTTATACTAGGTTCCCTTTGACTACCTGCTATATGTGGGACACAGCATGATAAAAAAAAAATATTTTAAGTGAAACTGTAGCCTAAAGTCCAAAAACATTATATGATAATACAGTAAAAAAGAATTGAGTGAAATACTACATATAAGATACTTTTTATCCTGGATATGAAAGTGTTATGGAACGATTGGCTTATAGGAAGCATTCTATTAAAACTGAGGCATACATTTTTTTTTAAAGATACTTTGTAACATATTTTTTTAATATATATTTTTTTATCTTTTTCCATGATGAAAATACAACATGAGATTTTGAGAATAGGTTTTTTTATTCGTTTTATTTTTATATTTTTGAGGGTAGGGGTGGTAATAATCACCTGAGGCATCTTTGTTCCCTTTGCCATTGTTAGCGAAATCTGAAAAAAAAGAGAAAAAAAATTATTACATTGTTTTTACATTACAATTAAAGAATGTATAGAGCTAATTGTAGCACAGTGGGATAGGATGTTCGAATGTAAAACGCAACGGTTGTGAGTTCGATTCCATTTGAGTTTTTGTTGTTGTTAAAAAAGTCCAGCGACAATACTCTATATGTGAGATAAAGCGGGAAAGAAAACACATAAGTACGATATAACCTTTCCCTCTGATCACTTCAATATCATTTTTTTTAACTGCACTTTGTATCCCGCATAACAATGAATTTTAAGAGGCGGAACTCAACACCGCGGTTTATCTTGTTACCGAGGCCGAGAAAGTGAAAATAGTCCCCCGAGTGGGAATCGATTCCACAACCATCACGTTTTACAGTAAAACGGTCTCCATCAATATGGAAGTCTTAATTAAAAAATAACTTCATCCAACCTTCCCCTAAACAAAACGTTACCCTATTTAACACCCTATATAATATTATGTGGTTTGCCCATTATAGATATTAGACATGGAAATGGTCATTTATGAATAATAAGAAGTTATTATTTATTTTGTTTTTTCTGTGTTTTTGTTACGTTTTCGTGACAATGTTGCACGCTACTTGCTGTGGGATTTATAAAGGTTGTGCTGTAGCTACAGCTATATAGCTTCTGATTTTATTTTGTACTAGTCGTCATTCGCAATTTTGTTTGTGTAGACTTTAAGACGTAAAATGGGTAATCCAGTTTTTATTTGTCTGCGTAGAATATGGAGATCTCTTTTCTTAGATTTCAAAGTTTCTAAATCTAGTAGTTCCTCTGTGTGCTGCCTGTCAGTCACTCAAACAAGTAATGAACGAGTTTTATAAATATAGATTCCACTTGATTTTGGATTGAAATTATCACGATTTGTGTATGTTTAATGACATAATCTAAGAACCCGAGGTAACTTAGTCCCAGGTACAGTCGGTTACATGTACATTATTAACGTGATGTAATATAACCTTTCCCAATGGGTTCAATCCAAGACAATAAGAATTATTCAACTCTAATAATTAACGCATTCAACTAAACAACAATAGCTTTATAATATTAGAAAAATATTAATTAAAAAAACTTTTTATTGAACAAACTTGTTTTTAAAAAGTGTTTTTTTAATTTATATCTTATTTTTTCATTTTAAAATTATTTTTTTCAAGTGGTTTATCAGTGTTACAATGATATGTACAAATCAAGCCTTTTGCATTGATATTATAATATTAGATGGATTGTGCAAAAAAATGTAGTCTGCCATTTCGTTGCGGCGGCCATTTTATGTTACCAAAAATGTTGTATATATAAATTCATTGTTATCAGAGCTGAAGTCGTATTCCAAATTTTAGCTCAATCGGAAAATATAAAAAAAAATAAGCAAAATATAGTAATCTATATATAAAATATATCGCTATCTATAGCTTAGTATATCTTACCATAGTTAGCGAGTTAGCGATCGCGTGACAACTTATCACCAACAAACAGGGGAAGTATGAAAATTAACGAACCACTTACTGTAGTCGGATACGTCTCTTTTTGACCGACTTTTTAATTTATTTTTTTTATGAAAATTCAATATGCGGAATGGGATTTTCCGTTTCTGAGGTAGTTTTGAGTTCCAATTCATTAGAGCGTGGCGTTGAGTTACGCTAATTAACACGTAATATCTGGAATTTGGGTGAAAAGTGATTAACGGAGTGCGTTAACACTAATTTCTATGTTAAATATCTTTACAAAATAAGTACAAGAAAAAGATAGTTGTTGATTGTTGCCTTTTTCAGTTTCGCGTTGTATCCCATGCATGTAGTAGGGTACGCAGAGGGAATCTAGTGTTAAATAAAAAACTCTGTTCTCCGTTTACTGCGAAATGCAAGATTTGCGTGTTAAAATATGTCATACATTTCTTACACAGATTTTGTGCTTTCATTATATGTATATAAATAATAATTAACATTTTTATAGAGACCTTCGTCTCGCCCAAAGTTCAACTGACTTTTGTTGTTATTTCTTTGCTCTGGTAACGAGAACAAGTACGGCGTTGATTTCAGACGTTGGCGTGGCGGCGCCACTTCAAACGCAATGTCTCGAAAAGTAGACGGTATTTGGGGAACGGAATGTCTTAGCACTAGGTTCCTTCTGCCCAAACTCCTATATGCAGGATAATGTGAAGCTAACATTACAAATTACCGCCAAAAATATTTTAGGGAATGTAGAGATGTATTAAAAAAATATATAATAATAATATATGAAGCTGCTGTGTATCCCACTAATATTATAAATTTGAAACTTTGTGAGTAAGGATGTTTGTTCCACTTTCACGCAAAAATTACTAAACGAATTTAGATGAAACTTTACAGTAAAATAGATACTACATCAGTATAACGCATAGACTACAATTTATGGTATGGAATGCTATATATGCTATAGATTTTGTATAATTTACCTATATTATAAAAATAAGTTTAAGCAGGCGAAGCCGCGTGTGTGTCGCTAGTCTGGCGTTTAGCAGGATAGGCATTAACCATACAAAATAAGCTTTAATTATATTAAATCATGATCTAGGTCCAACAAAAAATTTAGTTCAAGTGAAAATTTTGAAACGGCCATCTAATTATATGTTTTTAAATTTATGACTACACCTCTCTCGTTCTAACACGTTGCGTTGAATGACTTCGACCGGTTTTCTGTCTCGCTCTTCCCACGCATGCCTAGTAGAAACCTCTTTGTTAGGAACGCGTGTATATTTTATAAAGCAAATATGGTTATAATTAATCTTCTATTATGGCGCAGTGGGGCAGTGTCTGTCAACGAGATGGCTATAGGTTCGATTCTTAATCGGGGGAATTAATTATTATTGTTTTCCGGCTCTGATGGATTAAGCACGGCGTTAGTTATGTCAATCAAAGTTTGATTACTCGGAAATTTGGCAAAAAATGGAGATACTTAGTGATACTACTATTTTTTAATTAGGTTCACGTCGTATTCCGCATACATCGGGGTAGACAGAGGGAACCTGAACGGAGTAATCGTGGCACAATCGTGGGTTCGAAAAAATGAAATATTATTTTTCCTCTTTGTGGTAACGAGGCTAAGCGCGGCGTTGAGTTCCGTGATTCAACAGGCAAGGTCTCTAGTATTCTTCGAAAAGTAGGAAACGGAGGTGTTTTATTAGGGACAGACTCATTAATAATAGGTTCCCAGGTTCCCTCTGTCTATGTATTCAATACGGCATATAACTAAAAAACAAACTTTACAAAAAGGCATTTCCTTAGCCGTATATATCTCAATAAGCTCGGATGAAAGATCTTTTACTTGAGTAACCTCTGCATACGGAATTTATATTGAATTTGACCGCCTTTGGAGAGATACTAAACGTTATTTGAAGCCAATTTTGTGGAATGAATGGAGATAGTGATCGATTTCTCCGTTTTAAATTAATTTGAAATAGTATGTGATAGTATACCTATAGGAAGGAAGAAAGACGAGTAAATGAAATATTTAACAATTTTATTTATTCGCTAAGGTAGCGAGGCAAAGCGCGGCGTTGAGTTCTGCCAATATGCAACGCCTCCAGAATTCAGCGGAAAATATATAGCTAGCTAGCTATCTAAAATATAGATACAGCGTGACATTGACAGCGTGATATAGATACACGTGAAAAAAGATATAGTAGAGGAGACGTCATTGTTGTAAGTTCGATTGCCACTAGGGGTAATGATTTTTTTTATTTTCCCCCTTAAGTTCCCGGAAAAGAGCGGCGTTTGGCGGCGTTACTGAACAATGTCTTGAAAATTAGCAATATTTGCAATGTCTCGAAAATTTGACTGCGCGTGGCGAACGGAGTGTCTTAACACTAGGTTCTCTACTTACTCCGCTATATACGAGTTACAGCTTGAAGTTAAAAACGTGAAAGCTATAGTATTGAAATTTCGAAATGATGTTTATGTTGAAAATATTTTCATTTCACTGATGTGAGCAGATGCTTCTGTAATGGGTAGTGTGTAGGAAACATACGACGTTCCCTTAATACTAGTTTTCCTCTGTGTACTCTACGGGATATGCAGGATAGAGCGTGAAAGTTAAAACATAACTTGTATTGAACTCTACTTTTACGTGAAACATTTCAACAGAAGCATTTCTTTGTTAATTAAGAGTGAAATAAAAAGAATATTGTAGCGTTGCATTACAAATGGCAGCTGCAAAAAACTACAGAAAATTAAAAGAGAAAACGAATATGAATAATAAATTACAGCATGAACTGCACAGGATCTGACTGCAAACGCGACGGTTTTGGGATCAAATCCATTATTATATAATATATATTAATAGTAACATTACATAGTGGTAACCTAGTGTTGAGACACTCCGTTCCCCACTTTCAGCCGATTTTTTTCAAGATATTGAATTAAAACTCAGCACTGCACTTTATTTTGCTATTAGAGCATGAAAATAATATAATTTTGGATTTAGGAAACCGAACTCACAGCCGTCATCACGCCTCTTTGACCACGTAATATTCCAAATTTAAGCAAAAAAACGGAGAAATTGTTCACCATCTTTATTTATTTCACAAAATTGGCCTCATGTAACGTTTAATAATTCTTCAAAGGCATTCAATCACAATTTCATATGCAGATGTTACATAAATAAAGGGTTTTCCCTTTGTGCTCATTGACGTGTAGGTATACGGTGAAGGTAATGATTTTTTTATAATATATAATACACAAATTAATATTATACAGTAGTAATGTATGTAAAAACGCAGCGTTGAGTTCCACCACGCATGCAATGTCTCCAGATTTCGACGGTGCGTGGTGAACGGAGTGTCCTAACACTAGGTTTCTACTGCCCACTCTGCTATACGCGGAATACAGCGTGGAATTGAAAGCTGATATGTATGCCTGTATGTCTTTTTCGATTTAGCTTAGTGCAATAATCCAAGTTTCATCAAAATCAGTTCAGCAGTTGTTGAGATATAGAGGGGACATAGGTACATATTATGTATATGGTAATAACAAATAACTAAATAATTGAAATATTTAAAGATTTAATATTTTTTTTTATTACATTTTTTCAATGTTTTTTTTTTCAATAATTTCTTGAGAGGCCGTTATGGCGTCGTGGGACAGGGTGTCAGCAATTAATTATTTTAATTTTCTTTCTCCAAGATCTTATAATTTTCTTATAATATAATTTTCATTTATATAATTTTCTTTCAAGACCAACCGCGGCGTTGAGCCCCATCATTCAATTGGCAATGTCTTCAAAATTCGGCGGTACGTGGTGAACGGAGTGTTTTAATGCCAGGGTCCCATCGCCCTCCCTACTCGGCGGGATACAGTGCAGGCTGATTAAAAATAAAACTGATCAAGCGTGAGTTGGACTTGCCCACTGAGGATTCTGTATCAATTTCAGGATTGTGGGTCAAACATAGATAAACTTAAGCTTCGGGCGTATGCAATCATTTCGTATGAAAGGAACTACAATTATAAGATTGTTATAGTTTTTATGTATAATATAAATTTCCATTTTATTTTTATATTTTTTACTTTATTTGTACTGTAAATTCACACTTCTTGCCAAATTTCATAAGGGGTTTAGATATACGGCGAACAAAGTTGACAAGTCAAAATTTGCGGGTGAGTGTGCTCATTTTGTATGTGAACTCCAAATGTAAATTTGCAATATTTTTTTCTTATGAAATATTTACTTTTCTTAATACTTCTACTTCCTTTATTTATATTGTAAATTCTTGTGGCAAATTTCGGTCCAAGGGAAGAACCCTACAGGTTTTGATAACGCAGCAAAACAATGCACAAATACTTGTATCTTATACTTGCGTTGACTTGATGCTGAAACTTGAAAATTTTTATGTGCTCTAAGGGACTTTAGACTGGAATATTCGATATTAATTTTAGATTGATACCTCCACGCGATCTTTACATACGAGTAAATTAAGAAAGAGGCTCTTGAGAGACGAACACACGGACAACAAAGTGATCCTCAAACGGTCCCGTTTTTTTTTAAAGGGAACCCTAAAAAATTACGAATGTATAATTTATACAAAAGGGTTTTTAGATAAGCACATTTGTTTTTAAGAAGTCTACTAATCTATGTGTAGACCCTTTAAAACGAAACTTTCTAAACTAAAATTTTTACTAAGCTAAAATATATTTGAAGCATCTATTCTATAGCTGAAGAGCTATGTTTGTTTGAAAGCGTTAACCTAAGGACCGAGTGGAATTAAAAAATGTAACCCCACTCTATCTGCGGTCAGAGTTACCACCCGCACTTAGAATGTGTCATTGTACTACGTGGGTGAAACTGCAGTGGAAATCTGGTTTGTTATATACTAGCGACCCAAATACGGCTTCGCCCGCTTATATAGCTTATTGTTAAATTATAGCTAAATAATAAAAAAAAACTTTATATAAATTATAGCCTTTGCATTATTCTGATGAATAAGTTATATTACCTACTCTAAAGTTTCATCGAAATCCGTCCAGTATTTTTCGCGTTAAAGTGGAACAAATATTCTCACTCACCTCACAAATTTTCACTTTCACATGTTAGGATTCACTTCCGCGATCACAGTGGGATACTGTCTGATTTTAAACGTTATTTTTATCTCAACGGTCAAGCAAATGATCTCTGATTAACAAAGCGCGGCGTTGAGTTCCACCACTGAACACTGCAGTGTGAAACTGAGTGTCTTAACACACGATTGGCATATCGTGCCATATGCGGGATACAGCGTGTACAAGCTATAAACACTAGTTTTACACATATGCAGTATGTATGTATGCAGGTATCACACATTTCACAGTAATAAGCAGGTAACAAGACCACGACCCGTTTCTTTTGTTTCTAAACAAGACATCTCCACATTCAGAGCTTTTGTGCCTTAAAGTTTACTTAGAGTATTACTTTTGATTGAAAAATGTTCAATGGAAGTAGTTTCAATTTCACGGCGTTGAGCTCCGTCAATCAACACGCGTTGTGTTTCTTTAAAAGTTGAGAATTAGTGAAAATTAGATAAAAATCCGTTAGTTGTTCTTTTTTAGTTTCACGCTGTATAGCAGATTAAGCAGAGAAAACCTAGTGTTAAAACACTTTGCTCCTTACGCATTGCCCGCTTTTCGTAACGTGAGTGGCGGGGCTCAACGCCGCGTTTTGACTCAAGCGTACTTAACATGGATTTGTCCGAGAGATTAAATAAAAAAAAGGTTTCTCCACCCAGTGGGAATTGAACCCACAATCTGACTACGCTTCAACTGAGTTAACATCAAAATTATTATCTCAAAAGGATTTTCATACTTCAGAACAAAGTAAATCGTTGATAAGACCTTTTGTCAGAATTGTTTGATAGTCAAAGTTATATATGAATTGTTGAAAATCTTTAAGCTTAACAGTGCCTTAGGAATTATATTTTAATGAAAATAACCTATTATTTAAGGCACTTGTAGCGCAAGGGCGCAACCTAGCGACTGTAAACACGACGATTGTGGGTTCGATACCCCCTTAGGGGAGCAAATTTTTTAATATTTTCAATTCCTGGCTTTGGTAATGAGGCAAAGCGCGGCGATGAATTCCGCCACTAATACGCAATGCCTCGAGAAGCCGGCGGAAAGAGAAGGGTCTTAATAGGAATAGCGTCTTAATAAACTGAGTGTTTTAATACTAGGTTCCCTTTGTCTGCCCTGCTAAGTGCGGGTTACAGCGTGAAGCTGAAAAAAAACTCTACTATATGTTGATTATAATGAAAACCAATTAATTTAGATATACAAGACTCTATACAGTTTTCTGTTCTACTGGACTTAGGAAGTTGAAGTATGTCATGTAAGTAGATTTGGGAGTATAGGGGAGAGGAATTGCCAGGGAAATGGGCAAAAATTGGATTTTCAATTTTACTTCTTAAAATCCACATAAACAAAGTTATAGGCGACGGATTGTCTTTTAGCTTCACTCTGTATCCCACATATAGCGGGGAGGGCGGAGGGCAGTGCAGACTTAGAGGGGGTAGAGTCGCGGATTTACTAAGATCTACAAAATATGACCCACAAGTGAAACTGGATAAAAGGACATATGACGTATGAATTTAACCTCACACCTTGCTTTATCAAAGAGTTGGAAGGTTTAAAGTAGTTTTCTTTATAACAAAGTAATAATCAATACATATAGTAAAATTGTAACTGATCGGTGTCTGTACATGGAAGATATACGAGAAAGACTATTATCGGGGGTATTTATCAAAATAATAGAACCAAAACAATTACATTTAATTGTTTTTTCTGTTTTTCTGTCGGACTGCTTGTCTGTTTTCTTTAGTTTTGTTAATCTCAGAAACGGTTCCATCGATTTAAGCGAAAGCTTTGGCTACAGCACTTACGACAGTGCTTTATGTCCTGTATGTATGCTCATTGGTTTGTTCTAAAAATATTTAGTTTTCCTAGTCTATTTAGATAACTTCACGCCTGTATTCCCATATTAGCAGGGAAGACAGACGGAACTTAGTGTTAAGATTCTCCGTTCGTCACGCACCGCCCGATTTTCGAGACAACGTGTGTTGAGTGGTAATCGAATCAACAGCCGTCCTTTTACAAGCAGGTCTCATAAATGACATTTTTATATTAAAGAAAGAGTAGAGGACGGCGAAAGAGAGGGAGAGTAAATGCGTAAAAATATTTCGAGAATGGAAGTAGCCACCATCTCAATATAAGTTAAACCCATAAATTCCTGCAACTCTGACACGCCGCCACGTCACGTCATGTCATGTCACGTTTAATTATGACAGTGTTTAACAAACACAAACGCCGCCCCGTCACTTATTTGTCACACGTCAAACGGAACGTGTCAAGGTGCCAGTTAGCAGTCAAGCGGGATACGGGATCAAAGTTGACTTAGCGTGCAAAACAACGTGATAGCTGCGTGCTTGAAATGGATCATTGTTATTTAGTGACTAGCTTTTGAAGATACACGTACAGTAGGTTACACTGAACGATTAATATGATGTAATACACTCCTAGTCTGTATTAGTATATCGTAGTTCTCGATAAATGGAGTATCCAACATAAAATGTTTTATTTTTTTAAATTAGAATTAGCAGTTCCTGAGGCTAGCGTTTCCAACCAAACAATTTTTTCTACTTTATAATATTTTAAAAAAATCTGCTTCATGTCGTATCCCACGCAAAGTAGAGTAAGCAGAGGGAACCTAGTGTTAGGATACCCTGTTCTCCATATAATATTAGTATAGACTTATAGAGTATAAGAAGTGTAATAACAAAGTTAGAAGTAGAAAATAAAAAAGAGTGGCTACAAACATTTAAGTCCAACCGTCGTGGCACAGTGGAACGGCGTGTGACTGTAAACGCAGTATTTGTGGATTCCGTACATGGATTCAACACTAGTTAGAAGCAGCTTCTCTTTTTTTGTAAAAATAGTCCTAAAACATTCTGTTTATTATTTAAAGCCCAATTTTGGAACCATCGCGTGTTGAGTGGCGGATCTCAACGCCGAACTTTGTCTATCAGAGCAGAGAAATGAACATAACTTGAATATAATAATTCCATTGTTGATCAAACCTATATGCTCTCAATAATATTTTTTCTCATATATTATCTTCTATGGCAAGACAGCGGTCAGTTACTTTTTTATTATATGTAGGTATAGATTTAAAAAAAGAGTGGTCTATTTTTTTTAACTTCACGCTGTATCCCACAGGTAGCAGGGTAGGTAGAGGGAACAGTAGACATAGTATTAAGACAATACGTTTCCACTTCTTCATTTTCTTAATTCTGGGTGCATCACGATGTGCGTGACATGAGTGGTGAAATTCAGCCCCGCGCTTTTACCGGACCGAAAAAACGAAAATATTAAAAAAAATCATATCCTCAATCGGAAATCGAACCCACAACATGTAGCGCTTATAACGCTACCATGCGCTACGACTGGCTTCAGGGGGTGGTTTAGTTACCAAGTATTTAACTTTAGGCAATATAATGAAAGTATTTAAGAGAGGCTCACTCATCCAGCCTCTTGCTATGGTTTCCGGTTGACCTAAAGATAATAAAGTTTAAAATTTCAAAACGCTACACAAACTATCCAGTTGAAACATCAAAGGCTGACTACACAAAGGTATTTTTGTGCTTGGTACAAGTTAAAAGAACTTATAACATTTTGCGTGCATATTGTGCTATTAGTAAAGTGCCACTAAAAACACACTTTTTAAGAAAACAAAGTATAACATAGCTTGACCTGAATCCTCTTGACGATTATTTAGAATTTTCATAATTTTCGAATTTATACATCAAGCTCAAAATCGTCTGCTCTCTCAGTTACTTCTGTTTTTCTTGTCACATGGAAAAAACATCAAAAAAAAGAAAAAGCTGCCACCGTCAGTCTACTCTAAGTTTATCTATCTACGCGATTATAAGCGAATTAAAAACTAGATCTAGGATTTGGTTACTTTATAAGGTAGTTCAGAATTGTAAAGTTAAAGATAAAAATAGCAAATTTTCTCGGATAATTTAATTTTAATACTAAATCTATACAAGCCGCCATAGCGCAGCGCCACAGCCTTTTATTGTAAACACGACGGTGACAATTTCAATTTCCAATTAGGGAAATTTATTATTATCATAATCTAGCTCTGGTAACAAGGCAAAGCACGGCGTCGGGTTTCGCCACCTTTCACAATTTCTCCCAGAATTGGACGTAACGGAGTATCATTCTCAAAAACAAGAGACCCTTTATAGGATGCAGTGTGGAACTGGTAGATATACATAAATCAATTTAAAACGCTCCCGCTTCCTCCTGTAACTCGCGACCATCAAATGACAGGGGGTGTTTAACAAAGTATTTATCCTCGTCACGGTCCCTTATTGTCAACATTTTGCTAATTGCCGACCGTTTTTAGAATATTGAAAATGTTAATACAAAGAATAGTTTAGTTTGGATATTAGATTAATAGGTTGTCAGTTCGATTTCCGGTGAAAATTTTGGAATGAAGGAACTTTTCTTTCCCTTTTTTAATTCAAGCTTAATGTAATGTAGGACACTCTGTTGACTGCTTTTCGTTCGTATTCGAGACATGTGTGTTGTTTAGAGGAAACCAACGCTGCGCTTTGTCTCTCAGGAGAGAATTATTTTTTTAACTATATTATTATACTGTAACGCGATAGTAAACACGACAGCTGTGGATTTCCACTAAGGAGTATAAACTATTTTCACAGCTTTAAATAAGATGGCACCAGTCAAGTCACAAGCTGTATCCCGCATATAGCAGGATAGGTAGAGGGAACCTAGTGTCTTAACACTCCGTTAAAATTCGCGTGGGGTCGCACTGCAAAATATTCGATATATTTTGTCTTACCGAAGCGAGGAAATAAAAATATCAAATATTTTACTCCCTCGAGTAGTAATCGATCCACAACCCTCACACCTACAACCAGATACTATTTCACTGCGACACGATGGCGCAAAAACCATTGTTTAATATAAGCTTATACGGGGCGTCGCTCTAACGATCGATATTTTAACTTTGTATAACTCTATCCACCTGTAAATTATTATTGCGTGAATATAAATATAATTTATGTATGAGTACCTACTAATATTTTATAACGACGGTTGTGGGTTCGATTTCCACTTTAATTTTATGGTTTTTTTTAGCTTCCCGCTGTAACTCGCACTTACTTCTTTCTTAATTACATTGAACTATACTATAGATTATAATTAAAATGTAAATCAGTATTAATCTATAGTAAATTGAAGTGTTTGTTGAGTTTGTTTGTTTAGCAGGACACGTTAATCTCCAGAACTATCAGTTTAAATTGAAAAGTTTTTTGTTGGTTAGTTAATCGGGGAAGGTTGAACATAAGCTGATTATTCTTATATTTTATTAGTTATTTAGTTTTTAAGAAATTTGTGGCCCAACATATGAACACACATAGATTTCGAAATTTACCTGCATGTCATCCTTAATTTATCATAATCACCATACTTGAATATTATACAATTGCAACAACATCAGATACATACATACATGTTAAATTGAGACCTTCCTTTTCGTAATCGGTTAAAAATAAATAGTCTGTATAGACGGACAGACGGGTAACGTGACAGACGTTCCCTTTTTTATCCTTTTGATGTACGGAACCCCATAAATTGGACTTAAGACATTTTTTTTCAATGTAATATTTTTAATAGGAATTTACCGAGTATCGTTATTTAATATGCAGAGGGGCACTGCTAATATTAACAAAGGAAATTTGGAAATTTGGTTAAAAATTAGAAACTCTCAAAACTGTTTAGATCTTGAGATATACTTGGACGGCCGCGTTTTGTACGAAATCGTGTTTACTTTATTTTAACAAAGATTGTGTTTTGTGATATATTTTTATTAGCTTCACGCTGTATCCCGCAAACAGTAGGGAAAGCAGAGCGAAAGTAGTGTTAATCAGTTGTTCGCCTTCCGATAAATTGTCGAGACATTGTGTGTTGAGTTGCGTAACCTAACGCTGCGCTTTATTTTGTTAAGAGAGATTGGAAATAAAAATATTTATTATTCAATTCCATTGAGGCCGGTCGTGGCGCAGCGGCACGAGGTGGGACTGCAAAACCGACTGGTTGTGGGTTCGATCCCCACTCGAGGATATAAAATATTTACTTAAATTTATATTTCCATTTCTTCGCTCTGGTGTCGAGGTTAAGCGTGGCGTTGAGTTCTGCCACTCAACACGCAATGCCTCCAGAATTCGGCAGAAAGTGGGGAACGGAGTGTCTTAACACTAGGTTCCCTCTGCCTACCCTGCTGTGCGCGGGATATAGCGTGAAGCTAATTTAATTTAATTTAATTTTTATTATTCCAAGGGCGCATTGGACCTACAACCGTTAATAGTCCTAAAAAAAATACAAACCTAACTGCTTAACAGTAATAAGAGAAAAACAAGCTTCGAGACCCGTTTAACAGTATTTTAGCCAGTATTTTTTACAATCCATCCTCGTGTATATGAACTAATAACCACCGAGCTTACGGTCAGATGCTGTTCCATTGGGGACACAAAAGTTTTTAAAGCTCAAAAAGACATTTTACACACAAAGTATATATCAATTGTCCTTTAAGCTGACCTCTTTGATCTTGCTCGGTTTGAATTAAAAAATAAATATTTCTACCCTCATTTGTTTTCTGTTTTTGTGTAGTCGACACATTTTTCTGTTTTAAAATATATTTTTTTGCTATCACACGCTAGTGGAACAGAATTTGACTGTAAAACTGTGGTTATGTGTATACGATTCCCAATCGACGATAATATGTCTGTATTTAAATTATTTGTGTTATTCCGGGCTAAAAGCATAGTGTGGCGTTAAGTTTCATCAGTTAACACAAACTGTCTTGACACTGGTTTCTCTGCTATTTGTTACATTTTTTTAAAATGTCATTTTTTTGCCCGTGCACAATAGGCAGAGGAAGCTTAGTGTTGAGACACTCCGTTCCGCATAGTTCGCCCAATTTTCAAGATATTGGGTGCTAAATGAGGAAATTACTAATAATCCCAATAGTTCCCAAATTGGAATATAATCATTCCCCTCAATAAAAATCAAACCTACAACCATCACCAACATGCCGAACCATAAAAACTTTTCCTACAATACAAAGTCAGATTAAAAAAGAATATCAAACAAGCGAAAGCGAATCGAAACAAAAAGGCATAGAGTTACCCCTTAAGCGCGAGTCAAGTCAGCTTCCTCCGACAATACTTTTTAAATGTTGAAAAAAAAAAGTTTTTTATTTTAACTGAAACCTTTGTTCCCATACAATAAAAAGTCAAAGAGCCGCACAAGAATTGCCTTCTGCTACCGAAATGTGTAATTAAATTATTAAAAAAGAACTTTGTGAGTGTAATGAGGAGTGAAATGATGAGAAATATGTGGAGTTGCTTGTTATTATTAGTTTTTTTTTTCCGTATGTAGCAGTAGCAGGGTAAGCAGAAGGAGATTAATGATAACACTCTCCGTTCTCCCAGCTTACGCACAATTTTCGTAACACTGCGTGCTGAGAGGTGCAACTCAACGCCGCGCTTACCAGAGCGGGAAAATAAAAAAAAAATATTCCCCCGAGTGGGAAACAAACTCAAAACCATCGTGTCTTTTGTCACTCAACTAGCTCTCATAAGCTCAGCTATAATAAAAAAATATACAAATAAAAATTGATTCTGGGTCACGCTATATAAATGGAAAGTTTATTGATGTTTTTTTTATATTTAGCTTCACCCCATTTCGTATTTGAATCTCGGACAGTTGAACTAATCAAGCTAATGTGGGCATTGAGATCAAACATACTTTATATTCTATAGAAGTGAAATGAGGCTTAAAATCTTCACTTTTCATATGATATAAATGAAATTATTTGTGAGCGATATTGAATAGTTAGATGGTGTTGTCGATATTTACAATTTTTAACAGAAATTTTAGGATTTGTGTCCAACTATTAAGGCGGTGGGTATGAGTTCAATCTTCACTTGGATGTAATGAATTAATTTTATTTTTTCTCTCTTTTATTCTCTTCCAGGTAAGGCCAAGTAGAATGAGGCCGTCGTGGTGCAGTAGCACGACTGCGACTTTAAAAAAATATTTAATACGCAATGCCTCAAGAATTCTATGCTTGATTTTAGTCACCAACCGATCTTTTAGTGTAAAGGGTCTTTTTTAACTTTTTTTGTAAAAGTTGTTTCGTCTGTGCGCTGTCTGTCAGTCGCAAAGTACCGAAAGAGTTTTATGTGTATAGATAATATAGATCAATAAATAATTATTATCTTATGATATTAAATAAACTTTGCAAATAAACAACAAACTGAACAGTTTAGTTCATTAGACCCAGGATATAATAAATTTTGTTATGGAGGCAATTCCCGTAGTAATATTGCGGGAGAAGTTGTTATGAAGTATTTAGTACGTGTTACATTGTGTTTGATAGTCGTGAATTCAAATAGCAGGTTTATGTAGTTATGAAAATTATGTTTTCTTAATTTCACACTTTATCTCCTGTGTAGCAGATTAGGCATAGGGAACCTTGGAACCTAGTGTTACGACACTCCGTTAAGACCATTAAGCCGAATTCTGGAGGCGGAGGCGGAGGAGTATCTGCGCTTTGCCACGTTACCAGAGCAAGGAAATGAAAATATTAAATATTTCATTTCTCCGAGAGGGAATCGAATCCATAGCCTGTCGCTCTTACAGTCGCACCTTTGTGCCGTTGCGCCAAGACGGGCCACATGAAAATATATTGTGAACGGAATACCCTGCGTGCAACGGATGCTTATCAAGCAACGATTTTTTTATTATATTTGATTGTGTATTCAGATATATTCACAAATATTGTTACTATAAGTCAACTTTGTAATAAACTGCTTGTAGTCCATCCAGGTTGTCTCTTTTTTATATTAAACACTTCTAATTTCTAAAAATAACACTATCCTCTGCCATCTGTATCCTCTGCCTACCCTGCTATTCCAGGGATACAGCGTGAAACTAAAAAAAAAACATATTTTCTCCGTTTCTACAATAACATACGTACAAACCAAGCTACCTTATTGCAATCATAATGATAGAAAACCTGCATTTTCTCTTTGAAAAACATATTTTTGGGGTTACTATTTTCGAGTTACGTCTCCATTATTCCTAATGTCAAAGTCTCTTGTAAACAAGAACTCGGTCGCATTTATAAAGCCACGTCTACATGTCATATATTTTTTACCTTTTTGTCTCGTTTTTGTCATAGTTAATAGGCAACCATAGATAATCTAGTGTCAAGATACTCCGTTTTTAGCTTTCTACGCCGGTCGCGCGCCGGCGAAACGGCGGAACTTAGCGTTGCGCTTTGTCTTATTACTGGAGCAAGTAAATTTATATAATTCATTCTCCTTAATGGGAATGATACCATAATATCAATAGTTGAAATCATTCAAAACAAAGCGCAGCGCTGAGTTCCGCCATCCAACACACAATATGTCGGAAATTGGGCGGTTTTCTATGTCTGCTATGTGAAGATATTTTTACCGTTTTCTTGTAATTTTAACACCTAAATAAAGATCATCTAGAGATTATAATGCATTTAGTAAGGTACACACTCCGTTCTCTGCTTACCATCAAAATATTTTTTTAGCTTCATGTTATAACTCCCTTACAATAGAGAAACCCTAGCGTTAAAAAACACGCCTTTCCCCAATTTTCAAAACTGCGTGATGAGTAAAAGAACACACCGTCGTGCTTTATCTTTTAAAACAAAAAAAACCCCTATAGAGATTCGAACCCAAAACCGCCACGCCTGCAGTCACACGACATAACTGCATAAGTAACAAATTTTCAGCAAACGCTAGTTTTGTCGCCATTACTTATTCAAGTAAGTCTATCCATTGAGACTACACCTTTCGTATGTAGGCCAGAGTATTTGGACTGCGGCCAGATCACAGGTGCGGATGCAAAATTTTGAAATTTTGCCTGAAAACTGGGCTAAAATCTAGATCTTATTGAGTTGGTCGTAAAGATCATAATTTTATGTTACTTTACCTGTTTGGAGTTCGGTTATTTGATAAATTGAAAGGTAAGTTTTGGGTAAAAAGCGCAAATGTAGCTGTTTTATTCGATTGCTATTGAATTCAGTTTGTTAGGAACTAAATTGAGGCCATTGTGGCGCAGCGGCACAAGATATAAGTGATGGTTGTAGAATCTATTCCCACTTGCGGGAATGAGTTATTTTCATTTTCGGGCTATAGCAACAAGTTGAGTTCCACCACTCAACGTAATATCTTTACACCAGATTCCTTCTGACTACTTTGCTATGTGCTATGTGATTCAAAGTGAAGCTAAAAAAATCTTTAGTATAAAAAGGGAACATATGGCTCGAGGTAACAAAATTAATTAATCACTGCTTCGCAGGAATTGAACACACAACCGTCGCGTCTACATTCTCTCGCTTGCCACGACGGCCTCAAAAGTAAAAATAAAAATTTAAAATTACCCATCATCTTTCAGATCTTTCACAACTCCAAAACCTTCTTAGAGAAGTTAAATATTGACTCGTGATTTCAAACGCTTTTGATGTTTTATTCATTTCCTGGACTTATTCAAAGATTTCCATTTGAAACTGTTACTGTAATATTAATTACAGTAGTTCGCGAGCTTTCTATTATATAGAAAAATCTAGTCGAAACTTTCTCGGAGAAATGAGGAGGACTAAAGAAATACGTAGCGAAACTCAACGCCGCGCACCGCCTTGCAGTCCAGTGGCGAAATGAATAATTTGTTCAATTATATGTATGTATTGTCACTTTGTTAGATGTGACCTATAGATTGGGATTTATATTTGAGTGGAAAAATCTATTAAGAACTTTTACATTCTCTTTGTCATTGCTGGAAAAGTATGTTGATAATATATAGTAATATAACACCTTAACTTTTATTAATGTATCCACAGGGCGATATAAAATAAATTATATCTTTAGTTTCCAATATACAAATAAATGATATTTTACAAACTGTATTTATTTTTTGTAGTAAGGTATATAGAGGGAACCTAATATTAAGACAGTACATCCTGAAATTTCTAGGCCACTTTTTGAGACATTCTATCTTAAATGACAGTGCCACTTTTAGTCTTGTTACGAGAGCGTCGAAATGAAAACAATTCACTCCCCCGATTGAAAACCGTACCCACAACTGTCATGTTTAAAAACGGCGATACTGCCCACTACGCCACGACGGTCTATCTGTACGATACATACTGTATTTATTAATAGTAGTGAATATCTGTTAATAATATTTGCAAAAAAAAAAAAACATCAATAACTCTTCAGCCAAAGTATCTCGCATTGTACGACTCTGAACTGGGACGAGCACAATAGGTTGTTAAATTTAATAGCAAGCATCGACATGACTGTGTTGAACAAAAGAAACGCTATATTGTAGTATCCTATCTATCCATACTAATATTATAAAGCCGAGGAGTTTGTTTGTTTGAACGCACTAAACTCAGGAACTGTTGGTTCGCATTAAAACAATATTTTCGTGTTGTATAGTCCATTAATTAAGGTATGCTATAGGATATTTTACATTACATCAATTGCTTCAATGTAACCGAATGTACCTGCAGTCGGTTACATCAGTCACTTAGAATGTGTGATCTTATTGTCTGTCTAATCTCAGGAACTAATGGCTCGAATTTATAAAATAATTTTGTTTTGGATAGTCCATTTATCGAGTAAGTCCATGGGCTATATTATATAAATGTTGCTTTTAAAAAAATATTTATAAATTTGGTAGAAATTATATTACTTTACAGAGCAGTAAATAATATCAAAATAAATTAAGCTGCTAAGCTAAGCTGTGGAGATGCGAGCTCTTCGTAGGATATGCGGAGTCAGCTTAGCTGATCGAATCCGCAATGAAGAGGTACACAGAATGGCAGGTACTAGCGAGGATGTCACGGTGAGAATGAAGAAGAACGTGCTCAGCTGGTTTGGGCACGTCGAACGAATGAGTGATGAAAGAATGGCAAAAAAGATTTATGATGGAAAAGTGAGCGGTAAGAGAGGTAGGGGGAGACCTCGGTTGACCTTCGAAAACACAGTATCAAAG
>JAATLQ010038559.1:58770-94086 GCA_013421005.1 Heliconius erato x Heliconius himera | reverse complement strand
GCATGAGGACCCCCCGAAGGGCATGTATGAAGAGGTTGATGACAGTGGACGAGGCGAAAGAGGTATGTAGAGACCGTAGCGTTTGGCGCTCCGTTCTCTCTGACTGCCCCGCTAGGGATAAAGCGTGAAGCTAAGTTAAGTTAAGTTAAATAAATTAAATCATTTAATTTTATTTCTCAATAGATCAAGAGTAATTGACATTTTCTTTGTTTGATTCTTTCTTTCTGAAACATTAAATTACTTTTTGAAATATTATATTTATTCTGTAACTGTAAACTTAACAGTTGTGGTATCGACTCTCAGTTCCGAGAGATGGAATATTTTAATTTCACCGGTCCGGTTACAAGACATAGCGAGGCGTTGAGTTATATATGACTCGACACGAAATACTTAAAAAAAACACGGTGTGTGGGGAACGGAGAGTTTCAACACTAAGTTTCCTCTGCCCATCCTGATATGTCTGTTACAGCGTGAAGCTAAAAAAAGACATCTATCTCTTTTTCTTTCCACAAACAAATATGATTATAATAGAGTTCTTTAAACGATAAAAAAAAATTAAATACATTCGCTCCTAACAAAGGCCTTAAAACCAAATCTAAAAAGAGAAACCGAGTTTATATTTTTCCAAGACACTGCCTTGTATTCTTTTGCGGTCTGCAAGTTCGTTTAAGTATGAAAATTGGTCAAGCGTGAAGTGTTCCCATTTTGCAAAGGGTTCTATACTTTCTAGGGTTCCGTAACTTAAAAGATAACATTAAAACCGTTATAGGATCACTGAAACTGTCATCCTGTCTGTCCGTCTACCAAAACCGTTCCTAAAGAACTCGTGAAAGTGAAAGTGAAAGCTAAAATTAATATCCAAATATCCAGGTCTGTGGCCCCTTGGAGTACAAAAAAAAAAATTATTAAGTCAACTCAATCAAAAAAACCCTATTTTATTTTATGGTGTGTCGAATTTACCGCGTAGTCAAAATCTATGTGGATATCCATTGACTTAGAAATATGAAATCTAACAAGAAATATTTGGAGGAGTACAACAAATACAGAAAGTAACACACAAATAAAACAAATGAAAATTTAATTATATTACAAAAAAAAACCATAAATTTATATTTGTAATTAATTCCATATTCCATATAAAATAACTGCATATGACTGCAAACTGAAGCTTGTCAAGTTGTTTATAAGTTACACTTCTCGTTGACCTACAATCACGAAGTGGTACGGAACCCTCGGTGGACGAGTTCGACTCGGATTTAATCGGTGGTTTGCCCACTATATCTGCATAGCAGGGCATGCAAGAGTAACTTAACGCTAGTTAAGTTATTAAAAAATGTTAACTTTATTTTTTTTAGTTTCACGAGTTTTCCCACACACAAGAGTAAGAGAGAGTTCGGGATACTGCGTGTTGATAATATAGTCAGCCAAGTGGAAATCGAACCTAAAATCATCACGTTTTTAGTCAAACGTTCCTCTGCGCCACGAGACGCGAAAATTATCAATTGATAATACCGATTTCAATTAAACAAATTTTCAAGTAAACACTAGTTAAGGCAATTTGTCGTGGCGATGTGGCACAGCGTTGGACTATATACAAGATGATTATGGATTCGATTCTCACAAGATAAAGCGCGGTGTATAATTTCATAATGCAAGCAAATGCAAGCAATGTTTTGAAAATTACTCTGTGCGTGGGAAACGGAGTGTTCTGACACTACTTTCCCCCTGCCCACTCCGTTATATGTAGGACACAGCGTAAAGCAATTTGTTATAAGTATATAATAAAATGCGAGTGTAATTTTTCAGCTCCACATTACATTGATAAAGTGGAACCATTTGTTAGAAATCAATTGATAGAGTCCTCGGTATGAGATATTACTTGAAATTCGATTTTCGCTTGAATTTTCTTAGTGATTTTTCAATCGAGGACGTAATAAGATGATGATAATATCAAGAAACTGGCGACACCCGCTTAAACTTATTTATTAATAAATTATACAAAATTGTGGCGTTGAGTTCCGCCGATTCACACGCAAGGCTTCGAGCGCCGGAAAATAGGGAACGGAGTGTCAACACTAGGACCCCCGTTGCCTACCCTGCTACGTGCGGGATACAGCGTGAAGCATAAAAAAATACAAAATGTTTACATAAATTGTAACCTATATATTATTCTGATGTACTCGTATAAGCTATATTACTGTAAAGTTACAAAGTTACATATATAATACATGTAAAGTTTCACTACTTACCGGTAACTTTATGGACACAGCGTATTCAAACACAAAGCCTTTCAAGGTTTAACTAAATTTATTAAAGGAGTACTCACAAACACGCAAAAAAAAACTATATTTGCGGGGTTACGGGTTCAAACTCCACTTGGGGTAATGAATCATTTTTATTTCCTCGCTTTATTGAAATAGACAAAGCACGGAGTTGAGTTCTTCAAATAAATTTTTTGCGTCTTTTAGGCAAATGTGTAAATAGAGGTGCCATCTCTATATTCTCTCATTAGGGTTCCGTACTTTTTAAATAAAAAGGAACCCTTATAAGATCATTCTGTTGTCCGTCTGCCTGTCTGACAAAACCCTTTATCTCAGGAAAGCTTGGAGATATCGAGTTGAAATTCAAACCATATAATCGGACCTACGGTCCCATGATCTCCTAAAATAAACATATTTCTATATTTACTTAGAAAAAAGAGATGGCCATTTATATCGCTAAAAACTCGCATTTCGACACTATAAAGGGAATCAAAATTCATAGAACGCTTCTGGTTGACCTAGAATTATGCAATTTGGCAGCTAGCAATTATAGGTAGTACTAGTTCAGGTAAGATCTGAAAACTATACATTTGTGATTAAATCCTTAAAAGGGGGAAAATTTGGTATTCAAGCCGCTAGTTCAAGTGAGGTAGTTGAGAGGGCTCAGCTTAACCTAAGCCTGATTTTCAGAAAAAGCTTGAGACCTTCAATTTTTGTACGGAACCCTCGGTGGGCGAGCCCGACTCTCGCTTGTCCAGTTTTTTTATAAACTCACCAAAAAAATATAATATTATCCAACAACAATAAGAGTACGAACGGCATGCAATAACTCCACGGCTCCGCCGGACGCTACCGTCGGGATTTCACAGGCGAATGGATTTCCGATATTTTGGACAAATAACGCTTAATACGTGACTTTTAATGAAAATATCTTTGTGTGTGTGTGTATGTGTATGTAGATGTGTCTGTCTATGTGTGCGTGTGTGAGTGTTAATAAAACTAAAAGTATGAGATGAGTCATATATCGTGTCTACAGAGCCCTGAATCCGCGCTAAAGTCAGTGAATCATTGACTACTGCTATAAGAGTCTGTCTACTAAAACACAGTTGAGGGGTGCTAGATTTATTTTTATTTTTTTCATATTTGGAGTATTTTAACTGAATCTTTTAGTACGGAGCATTCTCGTATTATATAACTTTTTTCTATTCTATTATTTTTTTAATCTTTTTTACAGTACAACTCCTTCGTGAGTATATAACGTGACATCGAAGTGATTAGTGCTCAATTGGCTCGAAACGCCATCATAGAAGAACTAAAATGACGCTAAGTTGTTAGGTCAATTACACCATGCTACGGCCACAAAATAACAGGAAACGAATACAATAGTCACTTACACGTCAGAATTGGATAAAAGAAAATTACAAAAATATTAGTAAAATTGACGTATCTAAGTACAGTTTTCTTGACATCTTCACGCTGGAGTCTGAACAAAACAGCGCAGGCAGTGGGATCCTTTGAACCTAGTGTCAAGACAATCCGTTCCCATTACAATATAGATATATTTTCGAAATATCGTGACGAATAAAGAAAAAAAAATGAGTTTGAGTGGCAGCTACACACTCCCAAATCCTATAAGCTATAAGCGCCTATAAGAATATTAGGAGCAAATAATATTTTTTACACTAAAGTATATTAAATTTGTAGGCGCTTGTAATTTACATGTGTCTGGTAGGAGGTCCTCCACCATCCTAAGTGTCTTTCAATAGACAAAGTCATTGCTAATATTATTACCAAGAAAATATAAAAAAATGAACTTTATAATTTAACGAAAGTTAGGTACTATTTTTTGCATCTTAGTTACCTAATAACTGCCAAAGTAACCACCACCCAAACTCCATATTCCCTGATAATTCTTACCAGTGTTGGGTGTGTGCGCACAGAAACTTTCAGGCTTTAAAATAACGTCGGTCTGGCCCTATTGTTTTATTATTTGCTCTCTATCTACTAGGTTCATCATTGCGTCGTTTTTATCTTAGTTACAGATTATGGTTATGTAAATCTGATATGGTTTGAATTTCAACTCGATATCTCCAAGTGGTCCTTAGATAAAGGGTCTTGACAGACAGACAAACAAGCGGACAACGGAGTGATCTTATAAGCATTCCTTTTTTCCTTAAAAAGTACGGAACCCTAAAAGAGAAACTTTCTTTCTAAGAATTACATAATTTCGAATTTAAAAGAGTAATATTATCAAAATGTTAACAAAAAAATAAGCGTCTAAAAATACAAAAATAACTTTCCCTCTGCCTGACGGAGCTTTTTTAATGAATTCTTACAGAAAATGTAATAAGCTGTTAGAATCGAGTATAAGTGACTCTCATTTTTTTACTATATTTATTTAAGACAGTGAAGCTAATTGTGGCGCAGTGGTACAACCGTGCGACTATAAATGCGGTAATGTAACAGATTGTGGGTTCGAATCCGATTCGAGGGGAAATATTTAATATAGTGCCCACTCCCTAACCTGCCAAAATGTCAGGTTATAACTTATTAAGTCTTGTACTAAGTAGTTTGTCTGTGCGTGTTATAGTTTCTGCTCATTTTAAAGATTACTTCACTAAAATCTATCAGATAGTTATTTAAAATTTTGGTTACCGCATCACAGATAAAGCAGGGTTGATAGAGAAAAAGCTCTCCATTTCCCATTCATTATCCTATTTCTTAGATATTGCGTCTAGAGTGACGCAAATCAACACCGAATGAACTTTATTACTGAATAATCTGAAAGCGGAACAAAAACAATATTTTTCTCTAAAAATTACCTCAAATTTGAACCTAAGACTACCTACACTTTAATAAGCTTACTTAAGTATTTAGGTTATAACAATATAATTTACGCTAACATTCATTTAACCTAGTTTCTACGTACAACCGTAGACGTGCTACGGCGTAGCGCTAGTGCTACGGTAATCTCTACTGTGTTAAATGAAATATATTATAATTATGAATTTAATTTTCATATTTCATATTAATATTAATATAAAATTAAAATTTATTTTATTATATGTAGTTTAAATATGAAATTCTATAAATGGAAAATATGAATTGGTTTTTATCTACATGTAAGCTTATACTGTAATCATAAGGTTAATGATAAGTTCACAAGCGTGCGACTATAAAGACGATAGTTCTAAGTTCGATTCCCCTAAATATTTAATATTTTTATTTCCTTGTCCGATGACGACGTTAAGCAGGGCGTTGAGTTCCGCCGCGTAAAAAGTGGACCCGGAATTATTTTAATAGGAATAGATTGTCTTAACTCTAGGTTCCCAGGTCCTCCCCACCTACCCTGCTACATACGGGATACAGCGTGAGGAACACACTCCGTTCCACACTTGTTTAAAAATTCTAGAGGCATTGTGTATTGAGTGGCCACCTCAACGCCGAGCTACGCCTACTAAACTAAACGAGGAAATGAAAAAAAGTATTTCCTTAAGTGGGAATCGAACCCATAAGCTTTCACGTTTTCATTCACACGATTGTGCTCCTGCACCACGACTGGCCTTAAAAAGTTAAAACAATACAAATTATTTTCTTCATAAATATTATATTTTCTCTTTCACCACAGGAAAAAAATCGCGGACACAGGCTAGTAATAAATAAACAAAAGAACACAGTCACTCCGTAAAACACTACAAAACATAACATAAAATACCCGCTTCCCTCCATATTTCATCCTGGACCGAGCCAATCAATTACAGGCAAACAAAGAAACGGTTAGGCTACCATTTGTTGGGCCGACGTGACTGGAATAATGTAGGGTAGTTAACCAACTTCAAAGAAATTTAATATTGATTTTGAAATGCGTTATTCATTTTAGTTTAAACTTGGTTTTAACTGCGGCTTTGCCTGTTTGGCCATATGGAGGAAAAAGCTGAGTATTGTGTATGACACACAAGACTGTCGATAACGTCGTGGCGCAGTGGCAGAAGCATGCACCTGTAAACAAACGGATTAGGCATTCGATTCCCACCCAGGGGTATAAATTATTATTTATGAATATTTTCATTCCCTTCCCTCTAGTAGCATGGCAAAAGCGTTCATTCCGCCACTCAACACACAATGCCTCGAAAATTCAGCGCAAACTGGGCAACAGAGTGTCTTAACACTAGGTTCCATCCGCCTATCCTGCTATATGCTGTATACAGCGTGAAGCTGAAAAAGAAACACACACATTCTAAGTGCAGAAGGGAAATGTGACCGCATGTACAGTGGTATCGAAGTAATAAGATTTTGTATTATTGAAACCTTAAATGAACTTTCCCGCATATTTTTTTTCTCAATTCATAAAACTAGTTTCTGAGAATATCGTACCAACCAAACGAACTCTTCGGCTCTGTTGGGTATAATTAATTCCCGTCAATCAACACACAACAACAGTCGTAGACGACGTTACCCTGTACTTTTTTAAATATAGTTTCACGCTGTATTCTGCATATAGCACGGTAGAACGCAATGGTCTTATATAAAATTTTTATTAGGGGAAATGAAAATGATTCATTCCCTCTAGTGTAAATCGAACCCACAGCCGTCGCGTTTACACGCTGTCAGTCACACGCTATGCTTTAAAAAACAAAAAGTCATATGAGGACTACATATTCTCTTTCTAAATAAATCATTTATATAAAAATCCCGGGGGATTGTTCGAAAAGCTTTGAATGCATCTAAACAGGGAAGTTCTTTTGAAGATTTTTTCTTAAGCGTGAGACCTTTTGTAGAGTCAGTTTTCAGTTAGTCAGTTCTTCAAGTGGGAATAAGAAATAAATATGATTTAATTTGCACATAAGAAGGAAAACTTGGTGGAAAATGAAGAATGGAGTGTCATGTTCAATCTGTACTAATACATACTTTAAAATTTAAGTTTGTTTGATTGCACGCGTTAATCTCAGGAACTAATGGTTCGAATTGAAATATATTCCTTTCATGTTGTTAATCGAGAAAGGATATAGATTTTTTTTATTTAGCTTCACGCAATATCCCAGGTATAGCATTGTAGGCAAAGTGAACCTGGGAATCTAGGCCCATATCGAGTTCTCGACGCATTGCGTGGTGAACGGCAGAACTCAACTGTTGGGAATCGAACTCACAGCCGTCCCGTTAGTCAGACACCGTAAACCCCTAGATTTAAAGAAAAATTACCTTCATAGAAGGAACCTGGGAGGTTTCCAGTGTTAAGACATTGCGTTCCTATTAATACACTTGCGTTCCCAATGTATGCTGAGTGGCGGAACTCAACGGCTTTGTCTCGTTACCAGAGCGAGGAAATAAAAATATTAAATATTTCATTCCCCCGAGTGGGGATCGAACCTTCAACTATCGCGTACTTAACTTAACTAATCTACTTACTTTTGTTCAAGCAAAATCAAACCCACAACCTTCAAAGTTTGAATAACCAATCCACATCCAACGTTAGTGAAACGAAAGTTAAAACTTATACTTTGCTATGAAAATTTTTTTTGCAATTCAAATAGAGTCAACTCTCGGAACTTTGAGAAATATTTGCATATATATTTTTTTAAATTTTAAAACTGCGCTCAGTTTTTGTGTTTTTAAGGTTGATTTATTGAAGCTTGTAAGCTTTTAAATTTAAATCTAGCTTCAAATGTGATGGTTGTAGGTTTGATTCCTAATCGGAGGATGATTATATTTAGCTAGTCCCGCAACTTTGCTTAAAATGTTAAATGGAAGTTCCCATTTTTCCCGTTTCCTTAGAAATTTCCAGAAATCTTTTTTAGTACCCTACTATTAGCTAGGGTAGGGAGGGTAGGCTTCCCTACCTTGGCTAATAATGCAGGTAGGTTACTAGCTAGCTAGCTAGTATGCTGTACGCCGCAGATAGCTGGGTAGGCAGAACCTGTATATCTAGTGTTAATACACATCTGATCCTTACTTTCCACCGGATTCTGGAGGAGTCCAGGAACTCAACGCTCCGCTTTGCCTTGTTACCAGAATGAGAAATGAAAATATTAAATTTTCATTCCCCAAATCGTAATTGAAATCAAAACCGTCGCGTCCCGAGTCACACGCTTGTGACATTGCACCACGAAGGCCTTAAGTTTTATAATTAATAATCATATTAAAGTCTCCACCATTCGTAAGACAGAACAGTGCAAAAATCTGCACTCTAAACATAATTTCTTTAAATTGAGCGTATAAAAAAATAGAATAGGGAGTAAGGTCCACATTTTTACGGTTCCGTATCTCAATATATAAAAATTCTAAGTCTATCTGAGTTTATGCTTATTAAGATTAACTAACTAAGAATTATTAAAGACATTTTTTTTCAAAGATCGCGTTGAGGATCAAGCTGAAATCAATATCCCGGTCTACAGTATTTAGGAGGACATAAAAGATAAGCTACTATGTCAATGTATCTTTATAAATATATATCACAACAACATCTATTCACAAACTTATATTATATTTATAGCTCATTTCATACAAAATAATAAAAGTGCACGCGCTCACAAACTTAAGGCTGTCAACTTTTATGTTACTTTTCCGTTGACCTACAATCGTGAAAAATAGTACGGAACCCTTAGTTTACAACTCAGACTCGCACTTAGCCGGTTTTTCCTTACAGCCAACATATTTAAAATGCATAAAACGTAAAACAAATGAGCGAAATCAACAAAAAGCAATTCATTTAATACAAAATTACACTAGTTACGTGTATAAAAAAGTAACGGAAACGAAACGGAAATGCCAACGTTCAAATCCCCAGGTTAAATATCTCAAAAAGTACCGAGCGGTGCAAAGCCTTTTTCTAACTAATGGAGGGTCGACCTAAATGCACGCAGACAAAAGCAGGTTATCTTCACGTTGCGTGTTTATTTTCACGCTTATGTAACGACGTGTTAGACGATCTATACATGACACTATGAAGAGATTCTTTTGGAATTTGAGTGATTTGACACTATTTTCGCTTTATCTATACTTTATCGACGTTGTCGTGGCGAGGGGCACAAGCTTCTGACCTTAACCAAGATGATTGTGGGTTCGATTCCCACCCGGAGGAATGAAATATTTATTTTTTTCACTTCCTGGCTGTGGTAACGAGGCAAAGCGCGGCGTTGTGTTTCATCACTCAACACGCAATGCCTTAAGAATTTGGCGGAAAGTTGGAAATGGAAGTGTCTGAAGCTGAACGCTGAAAAGTTTATTTAGGTATAAGGTTTAAGCGTACTAATCTCAGAAACTACTTGTTCGAATTGAAAAAAAAACGTCAAGGGAAATATAATTCAACCTGTGGCTAAACTATAACACGTTAATCTTTTCAATGTAACTCACATTGCCTGCGGTCAGAGCGACCACGGTAGATACACAATTCTTAGTTATCAGTCAGTTTACAGAGGGAACCTAGTGTTAAGACACTCCGTTTCCATTAAGATACTTTCGTTCCCCACTTTCCGCCTAATTTTGAAGGCAATATGAGTTTAGTGGCGGAACTGAAAGCCGCACTTTTTATTTGTATATTTATATTTAAATTATTGAAAAATTGGTTACCAAAGACAGATGTATATTATTTTTATTTGTTACCAATTATTAATACATACATTTTTAAATAGAATAAATATTATATACGGAATAATTTAATATACAAATAAATAACTGGCCACTTCTGATTATTTTCCATTTTAGAATATTTTTAAATTAAGATCGGCGGAAATTGAATAAGTAAAATAATATTGTTAGTGAAGTGTATTATTTAGTACTAATGTCGTATGAACATTGAGAATTATAATGAAAAAATATCTTGACTGTATTATGCTCATAGTTTATTCCGCACAGCAAGGGAGGTAGAACCTAGTGTTAAAACACTCTGCTCTTCATTTCCCGTTCGATTTTGAGGCTTTACCTGTAATCTACCAGAACTAAACGTCGCGGTTTGTTTCGAAAAAGCGGAGAAGTAAAAATTTATTCACACATCCGATGCAGTGCCACTGCGACACGAAGGTCTCTTTACGATGTAATACAAAGATGTTCTTAACATATTTGGTTTTGCTCCCTGACCTAATTACAAATAGGCAGCCACTGGCAAAGCAAAGGCAAAGAGGTGTATCCTTATTTGGTCAGAATTAAAACAGTTCATTATATTATATTTTCTATAACATTATGAAATTGAAAATATAATAGAAGGAGAATATATCTTAACGGTCGGTTCCCTCTGCCTACCTAGCTGTGTGGGGAATACAGTGTGAAGCTGATTTAATTTTTATTTTTTAAAATATCTCATCTCATTTATTTGCTCTCGTAACGAGACAAAGCGCGGCGTTGAGTTCCGCCACTCAATACGCAAGGCTTCAAGAATTCGGCGATAAGTCGGAAACGGAAGTATCCGCATGGACACGGAACAATAGGTTCCCAGGCTCCCTCTGCCTACCCTACTTTTGAGAAACTACATGAAGCTTAAAAATATATTCAAGACTATATGCTTCAATTAATAGGAATAACTTATTTTTCCTTAATTCTAGTAAAATTTTAATTTCATTTATTAAATATTAGTGTTTCCTTGCCGTTCATAAATTTTTTTATTCACTGTGTTCGACATATCGATACCTTAATTATACAACGCAAGAAAAATAATCAAAAACGCTATATTATTTTTTGCAGACCACTTATTATGAAGAATTGATAAGCAGCCGGAACCTAATGTTAAGTCACATCCGTTCCCCACGAATCACATAGCTTTCCATACATTACATGTTGAGTGTAACTTAACGCCGCACTTTATCTAGATACCAGAGCGAGGAAATTAAAATAATGCATTCTCTCAAGTTGAACTCACAACCATCGCGTTTAGAGTCAAGTCTCAACACATCCATATATGTCGATAATTTATTACAATCTAAAAACTACGGTACCCTAAAGCGAGATGCAGCATCCGCAATGGATATCAGCCAAGATCTCAAGAAAACCGGAAGATGGTAGACGCCAAGACTGTTATCACCAAAATGAACTATTTAAATAGATTACAGAATATTTGCCAAAGAGTTTGATCTATTTTTTTTATTTGTATTATTAAAAAAAAAATAGAGATAGTGGCGCAGTGTGACAAAGTCTGATTGTAAAAATAGGTGAACAAAGCGCGGCGTTAAGTTTCGGTACTCAGTACGTAATGTTTCGAAAAAAAAAATACCGGAAATGAGGGACGGAGTGTTCAAAAAACTATTCTGTGATAGAGAGTAGCTATTTCTCCATTGACGTTTTAGGGTTTCGTACCCAAACGGTAAAACGGGACCTAACTACTAAGACTCCCCTGTCCGTCCGCCTGTAGCGAGGCTGTTTCTCATGAAATCTGATAGTTAGTCATTTGAAATTTATAAGAGATTACCCATTTCTATGGTTTCTATAACAACAAATACTAAAAAACAGAATAAAACAAATATTTAAGGGGACTCCTATACAAAAAACATGATTTTTTTGCTAGTTTTATAGATAATGGTATATAGTATATAATCTTCGTCCTAGTCCGACTAGTAGCCGGTTGTATAGTTGATTTCAAGCAAAGAAAAAGAAATCTTGGTGGCATTTATTTAATGAAACTGTAAGCAAATTAATCGCGCATATTTACAATTATACCCTATTTAAAATATTGGAAAACCGACGTTTTGATCACTTTGCAGTAGTCCGTGGTCACACGCGGTGGTCGACTGTAGTGGGATTTATCTGCAGCAGCCTATACTTATTAACTTATTAGGACTTTATTAACAATATTTATTTGTTTTTCACCGTTTTAAGATAAAGCTCGGTGTTCAGTAACACCACGCAATGTCTCGAATTTGGACAGTGGGGGAATGAGCGTCTTAACATTAGGTACTCTTTGCCTATATAACATAGAGTAAAACTCATACGCCAAGGTATAATCAGGTGAAAATACAGGCTGTTCACTAAAACAGTTCTTTGTGTTTTAAAGGTTTTTTTTAACAAATTCTAAAGGCAGAATCTCTATTAATCTCTTTTTAAATCTCCTATTAATTTCCATCTAATCTCCAGCAATTTTGTAACCTATTGTTTGTGTGAAACTCATCATTTTTTGTTAATAAAGTTGTATGAAAGAATGACCTATTTTATTAGATATGTTATAAAATAGTCTCTAATCTCTTTGATTTGAGGTCGTGACGTAGTGGCACAATTTGTAGCTGTAAGCGCGACGGTTGTAGTTTCGATTCCCAATTGGGGGGATGTTGACGTTTTGTTGGGTTACCAAATCGAGTAAATGAAAAATAATTCATTTATTCGGTTTAGTAAACAAACAAAATGCAAATGCAATTTAGTAAACAAACAAAATGCATGAAAACTTAACGACGCATAGAGAACGGAGTGTCTTAGCATTAGATAATCAGTAATAGCGAGAAGCTAAAGAAAATCAATAAAATAGACTTAATTCCTTTCATTCATGTATTTTTGACTATTAAAATTTTCATACAGATTTACGTTATATCCCCCATATAGTAGAGTAGGTAGAGCTTCGTGTTATGACACTCCGTTCCCCAAATTTTCGAGATAATGCGTGTTGAGTGATGGAACTCACACGCGCTTTATCTTGTAACCAGACCGAGAACGAAATCAAAACATTTCCTGAAGGGGGAATCGAACCCACAGTCGCCTTCCCGCACAGTACAGTTACAGTCCCACACTGTGCCACTCCACCACGACTGTTCTTTTTATAAAATAAAATAAAAGTTAAACATATTAGTAGTAATTTTGTGAATGTCAACCACAAATCGCTCTAGGGCTGTAATTTATTAAAGAAAATTACAATTTGAATAAGTTGTAGTTTCTGAGTTGATTGAAATGTTAGAATTTCTGATAACTATCGTGGCGCAGCTACAAGGCAAATGAATTAGGGTTACAGGTTCAATTTACGTTCAGGGGTAATTTTATTGTATTTGCGCTACCTGCGTTTAGTTAGACAATAGGTTGATCGTAGTAGTTCCGATGTACTTATGAACTATTTTCATTTTTCCACTATGGTAGGAGATATCATGGCGTTAAAACCACTCATCAAGTATTGATTCTAGAATTCAATAGAAAGTGGGAAACAGAAGTGTCTTAATGGGGACAGAGTATCTTATACGGGATACTAGGTTCCCAGGTTCCTTTTGCCTACTCTGACATGTGCGAAATACAGCTAAGCTAAAACAGATAAAATAAACTAAACACATAAAGCTTAAAAAATTGAGTGGTGCGTGGGTAACAGAGTGTCTGGACACTAGGGTATGTCTGCCTGCCCTACTGTATGCGGCGTGAATCGTGAAGTACAATAAAATTAGACAATATACGATGTTGAATTCAGCCTGACACGTGTATATATCTAATAGAAGCAGGATGCGTAATGCGCAAAATGAATACTAAAATACAAAATATATTCTTAAATCTATTTATTGTATTTGTTTTATTTCAATCCTCAATTTTCTACCACTAACTGAGGACAGTCGTGGCGCGGTGGCACAAGGGCGCGACTGTAAATGTGATGGTAGTGGGTTTGGTAAGTTAATTCTTAAAACTAGTTTTTCAGGTTGCGATATGCGGGCATAGCAGGGTAGGCAGAGGGGACCTGCATACAGCGTAATGGTAAAAAAAAATAGATGATTTTCAAAATTTAAAAAAAGAATAGATGATTTTCAAAATTTTAAAAAAGATATCCATCTTGACGCGGTGAAATGTCTCACTGTAAACGTGACGGTTGTGTTTCGATTTCTGCGCGGAGGTCTGAATTATTTTTACCCTTTGTAGAAAACGTGTAAATATATTTACCCTCTTTTTCTAAAAAAATACTTTAAATAAAATAATATGTAAAGAGATAATATTGTGTTTAATGTTGAAATATTTTGTTATCAGCACGTGTCTAAATGAATCGAATCATCGAAGGGCAATTGATAAGTTGCATTAAAAAAACTAGCAACTCTGGCCAAACTATCTTTATATTGAAAATAAAAATACAAAATATTTCATTTCCTCGAGTGGGAATCGAACCCACAATAATATACAGTTGCACTCGTGCCCCTGCGCCACAACTGACTTCAAGAGATATTTCATTAGAAATTAAATGCCCACGACGTAGTGTACAAAATATACTGAAACAAAAAATTTGCTAACTATATATAATCTATAGCTTTTACTAGTGACTTCGCTCGTGTTATCAAATGGAAATAACCAATAGTGATCTCTGAAACACGAAACATTCTATGTGGCCGAGGTAGCTTTGATCCCCTCAATAGTTCCTGAGATTACCTCGTACAGCTGAACAAATTGTACAGCTTCATAATATTAGACGTTCTTTTTAGCGTCGTGTATGCCGCACACTGCAGGGGTAGGCAGAGGGAACCTAGTCCTAAGATACCCCGTCCACAATTTCTGCCGAATTCTGGAGGCATTGCGGATAGCAGAGCGAAGAAATAAGAATATTAAATATTTCGTTTCCTCGAGTGGGAATCAAACCCACAACCTGTCGCGTTGACAGTCACACGCTTGTGCCCCTATGCACCTTTGCCTCCATAATATTAGTATAGACTGCGATACTCTCCTGAAATATGAAATCCACCCAAATCTTTGTTTAAATCATATATATGTAGACAGAATAATTAGTATTGTTAAATGTATTATATGTTATATAGATTTACATAATATAGAGCTTTTGCCTGACTGTGAAACGGTTGTGGGTTCGATTCCACTCGTGAGAATAAATTATATTCATTGTCCTCGCTATGGTAACAAGACAAAGCGCAGCGTTGAGTTCTGTCACATAGCACGCAGTTGGGTATGAATGTTTTAATACAAATGAATTTAAACCCAAAAATCATTTAGAGTAATAAGACTGTTGCGGCGCACCGGCACAGGATCTGTCTGTGAAATGGTTGTGGGTTCGATTTCACTCATGGGAATAAATTATATTCATCTTCCTTGCTATGGTAACAAGACAAAGCACAGCGTTGAGTTCTGCCACGTAACACGCAATTGGGTACGAAATGTAATGTTTTAACATAAATTGTCGTCTACCTACTCTGCTATAAACGGGATACAGCGTGAAGCTGAAAATATGAGATACGAATACATACAGACACAAAGAAAGTTCTCATATCATATTAAATATTACATTTTCAACATATACACTTGTTTCTTACATGTACAAGCAATACATGAATACATTAAAATACAAATATATAAATGTGCGAGCCATACAAATGCCCATCCAATATTAACGTAGAGCTAGACAAAAGATTTTACTACTTCACGCTCATGAAGCGCAACAGATTAAAAAGTTCACATAAATTTTAGATCATATTACGATTTTTTGGTTTGTATGGGATTGTATGGAACACATTATATGTTAGAATCCAGGTGTATCAACTAGTATTGTATAAAAAATTTAAGCGCATCCGTGCTACGTCAAAATGGCTACACAAATCTACTTACTACTTCTGCTATCGCAATCCAGTGCTGGGAACAAAGAAACTCGTACCCCCCACCCCTACCATATATAGAAATTAAAAAATCACATTTAAAAATTGGCAACACTCTATATATATAAGAAATGGTATAAAATATTTAAATAATCAAAAATTCACTAAAAAGAGCTACGAACTTTGTGACCACAACCGAGTTTATTATTTAACCAATTAAATTTCCAGTTATTTCGCAATTAACAAGTAATTATAATCAATTGGTTCATATTATTTAATTTTTCTTTGTTTTTTTTATTATGTAGAGACAGAGAAAGCGCACCGCCTCCGTTGAGAGCACGAAGCATACTGAAGCCTGAACTCTGCAGGGCTGTATGCATTGATTAGGCGTAGCTCAGTCCATACGTTTGTCTCGCTCACTCCCACACATCTTTTTTCTCCTTCCCCCGCACGGAGAGACGGTAGAAATGAATTTTGGCATCGCAAATGCTCAATGGTTCTCAACATTAGTGAATTTTATTACTATATGTGTTTTTTTTTAATCAATATTTGTGTTTTTAAAATTGTTACCACTGTTTTTTTATGCAGAATTCTAGAAAGTATTTTTTTCTATCAATATTTTATATGGAGCATGCAAGCGAGCACTAACCCCTAGTAATCAATTAACACCAATCTAATATGTATGTTAGTTAAGCAAAATCTACTTAACTCTGTTTAATGAAACATTGCAGTAATAAATTGCTGTATATGTTATTGCTTCCTTTCTATTGCATAGTATCGTAGCATGGTGATTTGTCACTAAAATTTCTCCGTACTCTTTGAAATGATATACATAACGATTGAAAGAGAAAAGAGTCATTGTAATTTGTAATCGTCCAAAAATACCAGAACATCCAATAAAACATTAACTTCCATTAGATAAAGTCATTTTACTATACGATAAATACATACATGACACATTTTAAGTGCTAAGAGACTGCAAGTATACTAAATGACAATCGTCAATATAGCCAACATTCTTTCTTGATATTTTGTTTGGAACTTAGTGTTAAGGCTCACCGTTTCCATTAAGACAACTCCGTTTTCCGACTAACTCTAGAGGCATTGTGGGTGGAGTGGCGGAACTCAACACCGCGCTTTGCGTTATCAGAGTGAGGAAATGAAATTATGAAATATATCATTTCCTCGAGTGAGAATCAAATCCACAACTCTTGATGGATGGTTAATCTAATACGAAAAGAATATTTCTATTCTAGGCAGTAGTTCCCGAGATAAGCTTTCAACTCAACGAATTCTTCAGCTTTTTAGTATAAATATACAGTATAGATTTCTCACTTTGTTTAACAAATTATATGTCTCTACAGTCTCTATTCCTAATTAAAGTCTTGTTTTTTGCCAAAAAATATTTTCGTGTACGTTCCAAGCAAAATACTTCAAGCCATGAATGATTAAGTAACTCAACCTATTTTCCGTTTCAACACTGTTGGATGGAAAAAAAGTCTTCAACTTTGAGAAACGTAGTACCACGCACTGATTATTACATACATACATTTTTATGATTCATATTATGGGCTGAACCGATTTGGATGAAACTTCGCAATATATTGTGTAATTTATTTCTTCATATATATACACAATACATACACTAGAAAAAAATATTTGCCTTTTTTATCTTCACACGTAAGAGAAAAGAAGCAGAAGAACCCTAGTATTAAAGACACCCCGTTCCTTACATTTTGTCTAATTTTCGATATCGTAATTACATATTGCTACTTATTATTTGATTTCATTTTTAATATATATTTTTAATTTTTAGAACACACAGTGCTAGTTAATATATTCAATTTTTAATTTTCTATACTTTATGAAAGAGAAAAAGCACAAAATCCCTTAACATGTTGGTCAACTAGACCAAATATTTTTCTATATTCAATAAACCTAAAACTTGATATTAAAAAAAATCGTAATTTTAAATTAAGCAAGTACTTCCAACTCGCTAACGAACTGACCAGGAATAGGTTTAGTTAATTTGTACGCAGTGTAAGTAAGAGCGAGAGGTATAACAGTAAACTCTCCATAGTTTGCTAAAACATTTCGGCTTGTCTAAATCGAATTACTGGTTTGAATTAAAAAAAAATGTTTGTGTTAGATAGACCATTCGAGTAAGAAGGCGTTATAAAGCTATATAATATGAAATTTATAGTTTTTGTATAACAATGTACTCGTATATACGGCCACAGTTACCTCGGGTATTTAGAACGTGTTATACTTCTTTCAAAACAAATTATAAAACAGAAAATTTTATATCAAAAAAATATTAAATTATACACAACTATTCATTGTCAGAGGCCAGTCATGGCGAAGGGGCACAAAGTGTGCCTGTAATCGCGACTGGTTGTGAGTTCGATCCTTACTCAAGGAAATTAAATATTTATTTACATTCATATTTTCATTTCTGCGCTCTGGTGGCAATGTAAAACGCGAGTTCCGCCATTCAACACGCAATTCCTCCAGAATGCGGCGGAAAGTGGGGAACGGAGTGTCTTAGACTAGGTTCCCTTTGACTATCCTGCCCTACCCTGTTGTATGCGGGATACAGCGTGAAGCAGATTTTTTTTTAATTAATTATCATACATAATTCTTGCCTATACTAGAGGGTGAAGCAGCAGGCAGAACCCAGTAATGGCATGGAATGACTATGTCACGGGACGTGATCGGAAGGGAACTGCTATATGGACTTAGTGATAGTACATACATTACTTTTAAAAGAAGACATTTAAACTTTAAAAAAATGCTGTAATGTTCCTCTATTAGATTATTTTTAATATGTTTTTTAGCAGCGTAGGCAGCGAATGTATAAGGAATGTCAAGACACTCCGTTTCACTTTTTGCCAGATTTTGAGATATTGAGTGTTTAGTGGCTGAATTTACCGTCACAACGCCACGACGGTCTCTAGATACTAAAACGGAAATTTCATTCTAGTTTCATGGTTCATACAAATATTTTTCCATTATGAAAAACATGTACTTAAAGCAGTGTAGAGTTCAAATTTGAATATTGTACATGGTTTTTTTTAAAGTGCATTTGAGAGTTTTAATTTTTTTTATAACTTCACGCTATATCCCGCATATATTTTCATAGGCTAGTGTTAAAACATTCCGTTCTCTACTTTCCACTTGATTTTCAAGATGGCAAGTGAGTGAAAGAACGTGCCTTGCTACCAGAGAGAGGAATTGAAAACGATACATTCCTCCAAGTCGTCGTCGTTCCTCATGTTTACAGTCGAACATAGTGCCTCAGCACTTACTTTATCTTTTTTTCTATATATTTTTTTCACAACTTTTTTTTATTTCCTTGCCCCGAGTGAGAATCAAACCCACAACCGTCGTGTTTGCGGTCGCACGCTTGTGCCCATGCGCCATGGCGGCATCTAAAGCAGGTGTAGCTAAAAAAAACATTTAACGTTAAACAAAGTGGTTTATCTGCATGTTCCCAACTTCAGAACATATTATGCTGTAAAGTTTAAAGTAGTAGAGTGTCCATTATTTTTAATATTTCTATGCAAACAAAATGCACTTAATGGAACGCTTTAAGCATTCTCTGTATTGAAACGAATATAAGTCGTTACTCTTAAATTCATTACCTAACTGGAAATCAATCCCACTACCGTTGCTTTTTCCAGTCACTGACCGAATTCAGAGGTGCATGGGAAACGAATAGTTTTAAGCACTGTGTTCCTAGACCTACACAACCATACGCGGTATTCAGTGTGATACTAAACAAAAAAAAATCTTTCCAGACCGAAGCTGTGTACCGAGGTCTCGAAAAGGAAGCGTAAAACAACTCACAAATAAAAAAATAGATCGTAGTGACACATTACTAAAAAAATACACTTACACTTACAAACTATTTTAATAAATAATATTTCAAATAAACAACGAACTTCTCAATACCAGAAATTAAAATTACGCCGTAGCATTTGCTACGGCGTAGCAGATTTGATCACAAAAAACGAAAAAAAATCCGTAGAATAAGCCCACCGTGGTACGATATCGAAGTCTGTCTGTATGTGATGGGTGGAGGTTTCCTTTTGGTGTATACTTTTTAGCTTCACGCTGCATCCCACGCATATCAGAGTAGGCAGTAGGAACCTGGTAACCAAGTGTTAAGAAACTCCACTCATTTTCTGCCAAATTTTTGGAGGATTGTGTTTCGATTAAATATTTTACTTCCTCGAATGGAAATTGAACCACGACGTATCGCGTTTACAGTCACACGCTTGTACCCCTGCGCCACGTCTGGCCTCAGTTTTGGAGCATGCATATTCGTTGCATGGTCGAGTGAAATTTTAAGTGTGGGAGGAAACCCTGACCGCAGGGACAGTCGGTAGCGTAAAAAGAAAATACGTGATGAATAAGACTATTTGATTTTCTTCAAAAAAATTAATATCCTTTAAAAAATATATTTTGATTTAGTAGTTTCTAAGATAAGGTCCTTCAAACAAACATTCTGCACAGCGTTTAGTATTAGTAATTAAAAATAAAATATATATCTACAGATAAATATGTCTAGTTTTAAGGCTAGTTTAAGTAGCAGATAAACAAATAAAGGCCGGTCGTAGCGCAGAGGCACAAACTGTGAAATCGACTGGTTGTGGGTTCGATCCCCACTCGAGGAAGTGAAGTATTTATTTACATTTATATTTTCATTTCTTCGCTCTAGTGTCGAGGCAATGCGCCGCGTTGAGTTCCGCCACTCAGCACGCAATGCCTCCAGAATTCGGCGGAAAGTGGGGAACGGAGTGTCTTAACACTAGGTTTCCTCTGCCTACCCTACTGAGTGCGGGATACAGCGTGAAGCTGATAAAAAAATAAACAAATAAAAATATTTATAGCTGATAATTTCGATAATGTTGAAACAAGAGTACCATGCGTCTATAGGTTGAAGGTACTAATATAAAAAAATGTAAGTATAGATAAAAGAATGTCTCTCTGCCTACACAAGAAAGTACCAGAAACTTAAAATAAGTTACAATTGTTCTTGTATTTCGTAAAATATTTTTATTTTATTTTTTTAGCTCCACGCTGTATGCCGGTCATAGCAGGATAGGCCGAAAGAACCTGAAAATCTAGTGTTAAGATACTCCGTTCCCATTAAGACACTTCCGTTCCCCACTTTCCGCCCAATACTTGAGACATTGCGTTCATTGTGGTGTTGCGTGCTTTACCTCGTCGCCAGAGCGAGGAAATGAAAATATTAAATATTTTATGTCCTCAAGTGGAAATTGAACTCACAACCATCGCATTAACAGTCGCACGCTTGAGCCCCTGAGTGCCAACGGTCTCAAAAAACGCAACCGCTTACAGCGTCACGCACTAGCGCTGCGAATCAAGCTTTATAACATTCAATATACAGCTGAATTGGTTAGATTGAATTAGAAAATGATTACCCTAGAGGCCAAAATTATATGAAAATGTAATAGATATTCCAATTTTTGAACATCAACAAAAAGCAAAAATGAAATTTAAATATTTACACCAATATCAATGATGTAAATATTTCAATTTCATTTTTCACCTTAATAGAACTCAAATTAAATAACAAAACTATTACTACTAACAAGATAAATAAAACTACAAGCTGCTCTGTGGAATTTCATTTTTTTTTTAGCTTGAAACTGTATTCCACATATAACAGGGCACGTAAACTAGGGCCATGACAATCCGTTCTCAAAGTACATCACAATTTTTGAGACATTGAAGGATAAGTAGCGGAACTCAACACCGCGCTCTTATCTTGTTACAGAGGGAAGAAATTAGAATAATTCATTCCCACGAGTGAGAATCGATCCCACAATCATCACGAGTATAATTAGTCACTTGCCAATCAAAGTCGTATCGCAAGTACTAAGACACTAGAACTAGACACTGGGCAACTAGAGCATGCAACTAGGCATGCATATACACATATTCCCCTGAATTGAACCTACGATCATCGCGTTTACAGTCTGGTACCGCCCCACTGTGACATGACGTCTATATAACAGAATAATAAGGAAATATAAATGTAGCCGTTTGAACGTGCTAGATTGAATATCATGGTTATGAGCTCAAATTTATTTTCGGATATATTTATATTAGCAATATATGAAATGTTTTACACATATATATATATACATATTAATATATAAATCAGCTTCACACTGTATCCCGCACACAGCAGAAACCTAGTGTTAAAACACTCCGTACCTTACTTTCCGCCGAGTTCTGGAGGCATTGCGTGTTGATCGGCAGAACTCAACGCTCTTTGCCTCGACACCAGAGCGAAGAAATGAATATAAATGTAAGTAAATATTTCATTTCCTCGAGTGGGGATCAAACCCACAACCAGTCGAATTTACAGCCACAATTCGTACTCCTGCGCCACCATTGACCTCATATTTCTTTTATCTATACTCACTAATATTATAAAATTGACAGGTTATTTCCTTGCACGTCCCAATCTCAAAAAGTATTAAACTATCGAATAGAAAAAAATATTTTTCTGCTGGATAGTCAATCCATTTATCGAAGAAGGTTATAAGCTATATTACATAACATCGTATAGATGATGATCCACTGTACCTGCGATCAGTTAAACCTCCTGCACTTAGACTTAAGACACTCCGTTCCCAAAATTCAATCGAATTGCGTGCTGAGTGGCCAAACTCAACGCCGCGCTTTGCCCCGTTGCCAGAGCCAGGAAAATATTATATATTTTATTTCTCTGTCCTAGGCCAAGCTAGTATACTTTACAAAATTAAACCTACAACCATCACCCACAGTCAAACACTTCAATATCCTACCACGATGACGTTATTCTATGTAATTTTTTACGATTTTTCCCTTTTTTGTTCAAATCCGCTACGCCGTAGCAAAATGCTACGCTTAGTACATTCATATTGTGGAGTTTGTGTATTTCAATTTCCGTTATCGAGAGGTTCATTGTCTATTTGAAATATTAATTGTTAAAGGTTTGTTTTGTTTGTTAGTGTATTTCTTTTTGTTTAGTGATGTGTCACTGCAGTGTTGATAGCTGTGTGCCAGTATAAGATATTGCTATTTTTTTTAATCTCACGTTATATCCCGCATATGGTATGGTAGAGAGTGAGAGAACCTAGTGTTCATTTTGTGACATTTCTTTCTCCATTTTTCTGCTTCTCTTATGATACATTGCGTGTTGAGTGTTGGAAAACAAAGCCGAGCTTTGTATTGTTACCAGAGATAAACTCTTTTTATCGGTACAAAATGAATATTTCCACAGCGAAATTTGAACTCATTATAATCATGTATTCTATATCTCAACAACGAATAGCTACGCAGTGTAGAACGTTGAAATTTGGCATGTAGGTACGTTAAAGAGTATAGGGGAGCACTAAGAGCACCTCTCTCCTTTCTTAATCTCGAAATTCCTACGGAGACGAAGTTGCAGGCTACGACTTGTATAAAATATATTGTTTTGACTTCTTAACAAGCGTTCCTTTTTCTTAGAAAATTGTTACTGAAACTAAAGCACACGATAAAAGAGGATGATGTTTTCTTAGCAAATGGTTATTTTGCTGGACAATATTTTGCATCGCTTGCATATTATGACAGGGTGGTAGACCTTAAAACACTCCGTTCTCTATATTCTAACCATTTATTTAAACATTACGTGTTTAGTGGCGGGACTCAGCGCGATTTGTGTACCAGAGTGGGGAATTGAAAATTATTATCATTTTTAAATTATCATCACTCTGTATAGCAGGGTGTTCGGAGACAATCTAGTACTAAGGTACTCTGATCTCCATTACCTAAGGTTTGAGAAATTTCGTATAAAATGGGGGAATTCAATGCTGTCAGAATCGAACTTACAACTGTCAATACCATAGTCAGATCTATCTATCTATACTTATATGTATGTACAGGGTGTAATGCGATCGACAGATCAACGATGGTCTATGGGTAGGGGTCCTCAGTAGCTATCCGTTTCACCTCCATATATGTTCAGCGTAAACTTTCAGTGGTTCAGCAGATATTTGGGAATTTATGATTTTTTAGAAAACTCAGATTCTTTAAAAAAATTAGCCAATACAGACCAACTGTTGGGTCCGCGGTCTTGATTTTTTCTTTCGTATTATGTAATAATTTATAACTATCGGTTTATACATCTTGGAGACAACGTCAAAACTAAAATCGATTTTATAAAACCAAATTTTAAACATAAAGCTTCAGGGGCTGTAGCGAAAAAAATTACTAGTGATTTTTTTCAAGAAGTAATATTTAATATTATTTCTTGAAAAAAAATACCGGTATTTGTTTAAAATAATATCTGAAAGTTTCATAAGATCAGCCTAAATGACAACTTGTTAAAAAATGTACTTGAATCAAGAAACACTAAATAATTGTTATTCCGATTATGAGAATTGAATACCTATATCCTTTTCGATTATCGTTCAATATTTACCGAAGTGTTTGTATTTTTTACCATTCAACTACAGTCAAACAATGTTTGTAGTGCAGATATATCATAATACATTATAGAGCTATCCTATCATAGGAAGTGAATTAGCAAATTTAGATGATGACTCTTGGATAGTGGTTAATATGTATTAACTTTCAGGAGTTGTAGTAAAAATATTTCGCAAGTATTGTTTTACTGTCCATAATAAAAACTACTAATATTCATAAAAAATATTATTTTGGAGTTTAATTCAAGTCGCGTAACAAAATGATGCTTAAATGTACTTAAATCAAAAAGTTCGTTCTTAGCACTAAATTCCCTCTGTCCTTACTACGAGTATATGCAGGATACAGCGTGAAGCTGAAGAAAAGACAAAACCAAGACAAACTTTTTCTTGTAGGTTAGAATAAAACGTTATAATTGTTTGTCATATCTTACCCAACGATACTAATAATATAAATGTGAAAATTTTAATAATGGGATGTTTGTTTCTCTATTACACAAAATCTACTGAACAGATTAAAATGAAAGTGTACAGTATCATAGTTTATACATCAGGATAACATATAGGCTAATATTTATGTATACAATTTGTATAATTTGGCTAAAATATAACAAAAAGTTTAAGCAGGCGAAGCTGCGGTAGGTCACTTGTTTTCTATATAACCCTCAATTTTTGAGGACTTCGGGATGGTTATAGTAAAAGTTCTTGACTAAAACACTTTTAGAACAAACTTCAGTGATTCTTACGCAGCTGCGTCTGGAATTAGCGTTATGTACACACATGGTTTTAAGATGTTTTTATGTTTTTCATTTTTGTCGCTTCACGCTATATCCCGCATACAGCAGGATACGTACAGAGTTCAGTATTAAGAAACTCCGATCTCCACTTTTAACACAGTTTTGTGTCTACTTGTATAATAAAATCTAACAAACTGATTTGACACAGTTGTAATAATTTTATCATAATGAAACATAGCAGTTAGCTTAGAGAACATTGAGCTGGTCTGATGATGGACCTGAATATTAGAATTCTTCAAAGGTTACTAGTAAACCACTCGAGCTTAGGCTCATATAATTTATAGCTTCGAGCACATTCTAAAGCACTTGGTGTAGAAGCGTTAATTTTTTTAACTATATATTTTTGTTTCACGCTTTATCACGCATGTAACAGGATATGCAGAAAGAACCTAGTGTTAAGACACTCCATCATATGAATGCATAAAAACTCGAATAATATTGGTAGTATTTTCATATAGAACAAATTCTGCATAAAAAGATTTTGATCCCTTTTTGACACGTATTCTTCATAAAATGTACTCGTATGAAAATATATTATTTAAGAAACGTAAGCATTTGGCCGAACTGATCGACAGCTTGTATGAAATGAACTGAATATGAAAAAAGGTGTAAATAAATGCGTTTTTATTTATAGAACGCAGTGGTTGTATATTCACATTGCCCATATAGCAGGTTAGACAGAGGAAAACTCTATTCCCCATGCACGGAACAATATTTTAGGCAATGCGTGTTGAGTGGTGGAACTCAACGCCGCACTTTGCCTCGCTACTAGAGCAAGGAAACGAAAATAATTATTTTTCATTTAAGGTTTTATTAATCTTCACATTGTATCCAGCACATAGCAGGATAGCCAAAAGAAACCTGGCAACCTAGTTTAAAGATACTCCGTTCTCACTTTCTGCCGAATTTTTGAGGCGTCGCGTGTTAAATGGCGAAACTTAACGCCGCACTTTGCCTAGTTACGAGGACAATGCATATTTCATTCAATCTAATCTATCAATCTAAAATATTTATTTAAATCACGCTGCATACCTTATATACAGCACAGCGTAGAGAGAAAGAACCTAGTGTTAAGCCCCTCCGTTTTCGCCGCCTAAAATTTTACACAGATATAGCTTGTACTACTAAGATAATAACAATGTTTATAGAATCAGTCGTCTCCCTCTTGTATATGAACCCACAATCGGTGTTTACAGACTCACATATTCTCACTAAGTCTCTGGCGTCTTCTATTCTATAAATGTATACTATATATTTACTATATATTATATAGGAAAAGTCGGGTAGAAACACAAACATCTAAATACAATTCCCAAAACGCTCGTAAATAAAGGCCATATTACCTTCGTGGTTGTGTAGCGACAGCAAATAAATTTTTTATAATATATTTATTTTTATAATAATCGAAGTGGTGAAGTGATAGCAGGGTAGGCATAGGGAACCTAGTATCAAAATATTCCGTTCTCCATGCACTGCACAATTTTCGAGACCCTCCATATCAAATGGCGGAATTTAATGCCTGTATTGATGAAATTATATACATAAATATACGCGGCAAATATCTTAAGAAACTGTAAAGTATTTGATATAAACTTTGACGTGATTTCTCAATTTCATGAGAAAAATATTCTTACACCATGATATTCACACACAGATGGACAACTATAAACTTAATAAGGTTTTTATTTTCTCCTTGTGCAGTGTTACAGCATCAGTCCGTAAACGCAACGGTTGGGGTTTGTTTGTTTGTTTTTATTTCCTCGTTCTTGTAGCACGACAAGCCGCGGCGTTGAGTTCCACTACTCAACACGCAACTTCTCAACAACTAGGCGTCGTGAGTGGAATCAGAAGTGTCATAAAACTGGGTTCCCTCTGCTATCTGGAGGATGCAGTGCTTGGCATACAAAATTACATTAAGAAGAGAAAAAAAAAATCATATCTTTTTCTACAAACGCTACACATAGTGACAATCTGTTTGTCTATTATTAAATAAATTCCATTCTCACTGTACATGACTCTTAATACTATGTACATAAGATCTGTATTGTCTTGAAAAATTTCACTTATTTTCAAAGGAAACATAACCTTATATTAAAAGGAATAAGGTATATAAACTTTCTGTCAAAATATTGATATGCTTTTGGATTGAGTGAGAAACAAATAAGGTAGATTTTTTTTAGCTTCACGCTCTATCCCGCATATAGCAAGGTATTCGGAGGGAACCTAGAGTTAAGTTCCTTCGACTCCCTTAACTACTCGGATAAAGAAATTGAGTGTCATAGCCAAAGAGCGGCGTTAAGTCCCACTACGCAAAACTCACCTTCTAGCTCTTGTAACAAGACAAAAACATGCAATGTCTTAAAAAAAATAAAAAATATTGATTAACATTTTTTTAATATTCTCGGCTTCATTCTAAGAGTGAGAAAATGAAATCATTTAATATTTACATTTTGGTAACGAGCCGAAGCGCGGCGTTGAGCTACGCCACTCAACACGCAATGCCTCGAGTATTTGATGGAAAATGGCGGCTTCACTCTGATATGCATATTGTATGCAATACATGTACTATACACATCACACATCAAATACACATCTCCTTATTGAAAGACTCTCTCTTTTAGTGGAAACCGCATTAAAATCCATTCTGTATTTTCAAAGTTCCAAGCGTTTCATAACTTCCGAGTAAATTTATTTTATACTATGTAAAGAATCATAATTATGTTATAACAATTGAAAAATTTTAGGTACTCGTGTAAGACTTTTTTTCATAAAAAATAATATTATGTTTTAATTTTCTATAAAAAGGTTCTTTTATACTTTACTGAATAAAAACAAAAGGATTTTGTTGAAGGCCATCGTGGCGCAGAGGCATAGCGAACGAATGTAAGCACGACGGTTGGAGGTTCGGTTCCCACTCAAGCGCAACGTTGGCTTTTATCGCTGTATTTGTAATATCTTGAAAATTTAATGGCCACTGACCATAGAATGGATGTTTTATCACAAAGCATCTTACGCTCATAGCAGAGTAGCCAAAGGAAACCTAGTCTTAAGACTCTCCGTTCCTCATAATCCGCCCAATTTTCAAGACATTTTTTTATCAATAAGACAAGAGCACACAGTTCATCTAATAGTAAGTGATTAGCGCCGCCCATGACTCTGTCCATTACCTGTTGAATGACAGAACTCAACTCAAACTTTTTTAAATAACTTTTTCCTTCGCACAGGAATCGACTCCTCAACCGTCGCGTTTACAGTCTCACACTGAGCCGCTGGGTCACAAGCGTCGCAATAGCATTTTGAATATATAATAAAACAAATAATAGAAATAATATGAAACAAAATATATATTAATATCCATACGTTCCGAACGCTTTGTGGGATATGGACGACAGTATGCGGAATGGAAGCAAAGATCTATGTTTTTGGTAAAATTTATTTAAATTCATCATCAAATGAAAAGTCGTAGCGACAAAAGCGGCGTTGAGGTCTGCCACTGCACACGCAATGTCTCTAGAATTCGGCGGCAAGTTGGGAACAGCAGTGTCTTAATGGGAACAAAAAAACACAACAGCTCACTAATTATTCGTCTTTGAAGCAACTGTATTTTTTTGTATATTACAACTTACACACTAAAGACGCGGGACTCGTGCCTTTTGTCAACTTTTGTCAACTAGCCTCAAAATTAGATATCGGATTACCTTTTGTTACATAATTTACTTAGGACTATTTTATTACAATTATACTATTTTAAAAAACCTTTTGCCCGGTAGTGGTGATGACGATGCCCTTATGCAAGTTGTAGTGTTATAGGATCCAGGGGGTTTTACTGCCTCCGGGAACCCCATTGACACCCTGGGTTCCTCCCATGGCCCCGACAATGTGGGATCTAGACTTCTAGAGTACTGTCGAAGCTATATGCTGTCTCAAGCTTAGAAATCCTCCATCATCGCGATGCATACGCGTTCTTGAAGTTACATGTTTTATTAGTGTTTTTTAAATAGTCTTAAAAAGTGGAACTGTACCACTTGATTTCCATTTTCTGAATATATGTGAGAAATAAAAATAAATCTATACAAAGTACAGCGTTGAGTTCCGCCAACTTACCACGCAATATTTCGAATTCGATTTGAAAGTTGGGCGGTGCGTGGGGAACGTCTTGACGTTACATGTGGAGTAGCTTAACTCAACTCCGCATTTTACGCTATTACCAGAGTGAGATAATAAAAATAATTCATTACCCCGAGTGGAAATCGAACTTACAACCGTCGTGTATTAATACAGACGCTGTGCCGCTGCGCCACGACGACCTTGTAACATAAACATTTAAATAAAAAGTATATTTTCTTGAAAGCATTTAGTTTTAATATAATTTACATAAGGGTTCATTCCACTGTGAATGTTTCATTTGAAACTTTGTTTTTAGGATTAATTTGTTTAATACTTCTTAGTTTTACAATGTTGGCGACTTAATTAAAATATTTTTTTTATTTGTTGCCACTTCTTTATTCAAAAGCCGATTGGAATAAAACAAACTAAAATAAAATATAATAAAAATAGTAATGTAACACAAGCGGGCGAAGTCGCAAGCGGGTTACAAGTTCATATTTCAAAGTTCTTCGTTCCCTGCCTAGTTAGATGATCTAAGTTTAAAGTCTGTTTAGAAAAAGTGAGTCTATACCTTAAACACTAGATTGTAGGTATCTATCTGCCTACGCTATAATCGATAAAAAATATTTTTAAAATAATTTCATGCTGTAACCTGTGTAACACGGAGAAAAAAAATGTTGCCGACCCGATAAACACATTAGTTAAGTTAAGCAGCACTCACTTACTATAAATTAATAAAGGTTTTATATTTTTCCACATTTAATTGGATATGAAAAGGTAACTTTTAAGACATCTGGTCCCATTAATTATCAAATACTCTCTCTAATCTCAATTTTTTTTCTCTTCCCATAAAAATTTCAAGAAATATATATTGTCTTCATAGTATAATTGCTAACCTTCAACTATACATGCTGAGTATGGTTGTTTTTTGAGTCCGTCAGTCACTGAGTTACGGAAGAGTTTTATATACATACATATATGTACGATAACTTTAAAATATTTTTTGACCTAAATCGAGTATCGCATTTTTTTATAATTTATTAAAAAAAATTAAGTGTCAGGAATAAAATTAAAATATTAATTAAAAAAAAAGCTTTCTCGATGTTCGTTTTTTTTAATTTTTCTTTCATTTGGTACCCGTATTAGGTTGTTCAAAAATTTATAATTCTCCAGTTTGTTGCAGTAACGATTATATGTAACTTCATTGTCATCAGAACTGAAGTCGTAATCCAAATTTCAGCTCATCCAGACACGGAAACCTTCAAAATTGGGCGGAAAATGGGGACATAGTGTCTTAAAACTAAGTACATGAAACAGCGTGAAGCTAAAAAAATTAAATTAAATAAATGTCTCAAGCATATACAAAAGTATTATTTTAATAAGTTCTTTGATTTTCACGATTATTACACATTTTAAATTAAACTATTTTAACCGGATTAATCGCGTATATTTAGTAGGTATTATATATTTTCTGGAAACCCGGCGTTTCGAACACTTTACAGAAGTCCGTGGTCTCGGGTAGACTACTCGTGACCACGGACTACTGCAAAGTATTAAAATTGTTAGTTAAAATAGTTTCATTTAAAAATATTATCATATTCTGTCAAAAGAGAATGAAGTGTCTTAACACTATGTTTCCCCTGTTATGTGCGTGATACATGAGTGACACTGAGAAGTTGGTCACTCGCTAACACGGCAAATCAAATAAAAGCTTGTATTAAGAGGAGGTACCCCTCTCGCATAACAGCGTCACGTCAAAGTTTAACCGTCTGCAATTCATTTGGGAAATAAAGCTGTTTACATACAATTGTAAATGCCCATATATGGAATGAAACGCACGATATATGAGGCTTATGTTGATTTTGATTGGAATATTATATTAGAAAAGGATTCGTGGGTTCGATTTAACGATTTTTTTATTAGGAATCACGCTGCATTTCATATATAACAGGACAGGCATTGTTAAGACACTCTATATTTCGCCCAATTTACAAGACGGTGCGTGATGGGTGACGGTCACTCACGCGTTACGCTTCTTTTGTTACAAAACTGATAAAATGAAAATAATTGATTCACCCGAAAGAGAATCAAACCCGTAACCGTCGCGTTTTCTTAGCACTACCACTAAATCCACAACGTTTCGAAAATTGTTCAGTGTGTGGCGGGATACAGCGTGAAAACGAAAAATAAGTAGAATATAAATTCACTATCACATCCAAGCCAATTTTTCAGATAATTTTAGCAACATTTATCGTTTCAATAGATTTTGTTATTTTAGGCCTCTCTCATACATATATTTACTTTTCATTACACGAACGCTTTGTTTTTAACAATTATATTATGTATACTGAAGCTTGTTATTTTACCGACTTCAAAAAAGGCAATTGTCACTTTACCACAATAAATGATCACTATTTAATAATAAAATAGCAATTTCAATAAATTCAAACTGATTAGTTTGAAGAGGCCGTCATGGCTCGGTGGCACAAAGGAATACAGCGTGAAGCCAAAAACAAAATATTTGTTACCACTAAACAATCAGCATCTTGAGTTAGAGCGGAGAGAGAAGAACGGAGAGTCTTGGCACAATGTCTGTTCTGCTGTACGTGATAAGTGGAATAAACACACATCTCTAAGACAGCTTCACGTTTTTTCTTGCATAGCAGAATAGGTACAAATAAGCTAGTGTTAAGACACTGTTCCCCTGTTCCCTACGTACCGCTTAATTTTCGAGACATTACGTGACTGAGTGGTGAAACCCAATGCCGTGGCTAACAGGATGAGTTCGATTCCCACTCGCGGGAATAAATATTTAATATTTTCATTTCCTCGCTCTGGTAACGAGGCGAAATGTTATAGAAATTTGACGAAACCAGAGTGCCTTAACACTAAGTTTCTTCTGTATACGTTGCTATATTACGGAATAGAATGTGAAAGTAAAAAAAATATGACGAAGACGGAAGGTGGAAGTAAACATCGAACCCACAACCACTCACAAATTAACACAAAATCACTATTTAAAGCAAAAACTCAATTATTCTATACCATTATATACGTGCAGCTAATTACGTTATCAAATATTCAAACGCTTATTAAATTCGGTGAAGCTGATTTAGACCTTATTTTCTTAACAATAAAGCCCAAATGGATGAAGTTTCTTAAGGATTTTAGGGTACTGTGTAAATTTCAAAATATTTAATCTATAGGATAAGGGATACAGTTTCACAGTGTATATAGAAGATTTGTGTATGTATAGATATCACCGTACTGGTACAGTGGGAGGGCCTGATTATACACACTATTATTATAGTGTTCGATTCCATTTCGTTTTTGTTGTTGTGTTGTTTTCGTTTGGAATCTAGTGTTAAGCTTAAGACACTCCGTTGCCCATTTTCAGCCAAATTCTGGAGGCATTTTGCGTGGAATTCAACGCCGTACTTTGCCTCGTTACCAGAGCGAGGATATAAACATATTAATACATTTCATTACCCGAGTACGATTCGTACCCACAACCGGTTACAGTTACAGTTGCACGCTCGTCTCCTATGTCTATATAGTCGTAAATATATAAAAAAAAATCTTTACAAACGAACAGACCCGCTGTGCCCGAACTACGGACTGTAGAAAGCGAATCGTGGTTTAGGAGTGTAGGGGAAATCCCTGAGAAAACGACATTCAATTTTTTTCCGTTCGCAAGCCATTTTTCTGGCGGCCACTAGGATATTATAAAACTGACTCACATAACACAATAATAAATATTTAGAAAGCTTAAAAAAACAAGTCGATTTCCGCTTGAGGTGAGCAATTGTTTTCATTTCCTCGCTCTGCTAATATGATAAAACGCTGCGTTGAATTGAACCACTCAAACGAAAAATGGGAGGTGCTTGCGGAGAGTTTTAACACTAAGCTCCCTCTGCCTACCCTGCTATATGCGACATACAGCGTGAAGCTAAAGTAGAAAAAATGATTAAATAACATTAGCTTCATGTATCCCGCACACAGCAGGGTAGGCAAAGGAAACCTAGTGTTAAGACACTCCGTTCCCTATTTTCCACCATTGCGTGTTGAGTGGCGCAACTTAACGCCGAGTTTGTCTTCTTAGTACCAGAGCAACGAAATGAAAATATTAATAAATAATAATTAATTCCCTCGAGAGGGGCAAAGAACCCACAATCTTCACGTTACACACTCTTGTAACCCGGTGCCACGACGGCCTCAAAAAAAAGTGCTTAAACTGTGTTTAAATCAAAACGAAGCTTAAACAAAGCTCAGAAGAAACCAAAAGTTATATCCTCCGTTGTAAGTTACGTTAAAGTAATTCATCCAAGTTCAGACAAACTTCTTATATCATGTTATCAGCGAGTTTTCAGTCACGTAACTCATTAGAATACATTATTTTTTTTATGTTAAGCGCAAAGCGGGTTAGGTAGAGAGGATTTGTGTTACTACTCCGTTCCTTCCCCATAACTTTCCAGATGTTGTATTTGAGTGGCGGAATTGAACGCCGCACTATATCACCTGAATGTGGATATAAAAATTATTCATTTCCACGAATGGGCATCATGAGCCGTTGTGCTGTTGCACCAAGACGCCCCTTAATGCGGGGTCAGCAATTTTTTTAGCTTCACTCTGTCCCGCACATAGCAGAGATGGCAGAGGGAACCTGGAAGCCTAGTGTTAAGACACTCCGTTTCCCATTTTGCGCCGAATTCTTGTGGCATGGCGTGTTGAGTGGCGGTAGTAAACGCCGCGCTTTGCCATGAAAATATACAATATTTTATTCCCCGAGTGAGAATCGAACCCACAACCGCAGCATTTACAGTCACACGCTTGGGAAAACCACACACTCAACTATGTGGTTTATAATGAAAATTAAAATAAACCGACTAACTAATAATCGATATCCAAGTAAAGAAAATACCTGACTGGGATTCGAACCCATAAACGTCGCGCTTACAGTCATTCCCTGTGCTCTTTTCTTTGGGGTGGGTAATAAAAATATTTTCATTTCAATAAAAGTTTATAGAAAGTTATAGACTAAGAGGTCGCGGGATTTTTCGTAACGATCACGGATACGGCCAGATTGAATTCTATGGGTTGTAGAGCAGTCCCCTCATGTGAATGGTCTCGGTCTGCCTGCTCTCAGTGGTTGCAACTCCGAGATATAGAGCTTAGAAGAGGCTTTATTGTTACGAAAAAATAACGATCAGGGAAATGGTCAGTTTTGGTGCACACTCGAAGTATGGCGTCTCCTTATTTGAAATAAGTTGGTCTGCCGGCTCTCAGTGGTTGCATTTCAAAGATATGATGCTAGCAAGTCACAATATCGTTGCGAAAAAAAAACGATAATGGAAATGGTCAGTTTTAGTATCAATTCGAAGTATAGAGTTCCCACAAGTAAAATGAGTTGGTCTGCCAGTTCTCAGTGGTTGCATTTCAGAGCTATCATAGTTTAAACATTATATATAATTTGTAAAGAAAGTCTAAAAAACATCTAAAACTTGCATAATGCATGAGTTTTTCAAGTGGATGCGAGCCGCTGTAGTATGTGTCTATTCTTTGTTCATTTGTAAAAAACGTTGGTTAGGAATATCTAATGTGGAGCTCTAATAGACCAGCTAAAGTATAAGAATTTAAGATATGGTATCTTAACAAAAAATGTTCAATCTGATAAGTATTATTGATAGACCTCTTAAACTCGAGGGGTCAGGAACATCTGACGTGGAACTCTTATAGAACAGCTAAACTATAATAATGAGGTATATGGTTCTTTAACAGAAAGTGTTCAGTCTGATAAGTATTATTGATAGACCTCTTAAACTCGAGGAGTCAGGAACATCTGACGTGGAACTCTTATAGAACAGCTAAACTATAATAATGAGGTATATGGTTCTTTAACAAAAAGTGTTCAGTCTGATAAGTATTATTGATAGACCTATTAAACTCGAGGGGTCAGGAACATCTGATGTGGAACTCTTATAGAACAGCTAAACTATAATAATGAAGTATATGGTTCTTTAACAAAAAGTGTTCAGTCTGATAAGTATTATTGATAGACCTATTAAACTCAAGGGGTCAGGAACATCTGATGTGAAACTCTTATAGAACAGCTAAACTATAATAATGAGGTATATGGTTCTTTAACAAAAAGTGTTCAGTCTGATAAGTATTATTGATAGACCTATTAAACTCGAGGGGT
>JAATLQ010038559.1:0-58670 GCA_013421005.1 Heliconius erato x Heliconius himera | reverse complement strand
ATTGACATATTAACATTTAATGTGAAATTCTCAAAGGACAGCTAACCTGTGAGAATTAAGGATATAGTTCCTTATTAAAAATTGGTCTTTCTGATGAGTATTATTAATTGACATATTAATCTCGATGGCCAGGATTATGGAACTCTCATAGACCAGTAAAACTATAAAAATTAAGATATGGTTCCTTAGCACTTTTTTTGTTTGGTGAATATTATTGATCGACATATTGAGCTCAAGGATCAAGAACATCTTAAGAACATCTTATATCATATATACATTCACACACTCTCGTGAGGATTCGGTCACCTAAACTGACTCCGCACATCCTCCGAATAGATCGCATCTCCACAGTATGCATCTTTCTTTTATACTTTTTCTGTACTAGTAAACATAAGTCATTTAGAAGCAGCGCATCGCATCAGCAAGTTTTAGTGTACCGTCAATGGACAAATCTCCGATGTCCAGTATGGGCATGCGCTTGATAAGCCCTAAATCATCGCTAGAAAGAACAAATATATTCCTAGAATGATCCGTGAAGCTCGAACGCTCGTGAACATACAAAATCGGCGTAAAGCTCCGTGGAACTCATCCGTTTTGAGCGCTCTCAAAGGCCGCACTTGTCAACCTAGCCAGTTTTCGCTTCCGCCGCTACGCACAGGAAATGACATCTTGGTCTACACGGCAAAAGAGAAGCCGATGTCTTGGGCGCCCTCTTTGCCTCGAACTCCATCAAGAAACAACGCCACTGACAATTCCGCGGTGCCAGAGCTCAATGCCTGAAGTTAAGTTCAACCAAACAGCTGTTGGCCAGCTCTGTCCTCTTTGGACAGCCACAAGTCGTGCGGGCCAGATGGCATCTCTCCCTTAGTGCTCCGTTCTTGTACTCCTGAGCTGACACCGGTGCTAACGCGTTTGTTTTGGCACTCTTACTCAGTCAGCCTAGTCCCAGACTTATGGAAGAGCGCTCTCATCTATCCGATCCCGAAGAAAGGCGATGGCTCCGATCCATATAACTAAAGGTCTAATGCTATCACCTCCCTACTCTCAAAAGTCATGGAGAGCATCATGAATAGCCAGCTCTTGGTTTATCTAGAGCAGGGGTTCCTAACTATGTTAAAGTTTCTGTATATACCTATATATTACGAGAAACTTCTATAATTCAGTGTCACGATCGTGTGACTACGCGACGGCTGTGGATTCTTTTTTTCAGCTTCACGCTGTATCCCACACACAGCAGGGTAGGCAGAAGGTTGTGGGTTCGATTCGCAATATATTGTTCGTGGACCATATTAAGGCCTCTGTGGACCACTGGTAGTCCGCGGCCCACTGGTTGGGAACCACTGATCTAGAGGATCACCGATTGATTAATCACCGTCAATATGGCTTCCACCATGGTCACTTAACCGGAGATCTTACCTAACCCACCGCTGGATTGCAGCTATTGTAAGCAATGGAAAGGGGCCTGGCAGAAGGGGAGTAGCAGATCGAGTGTTGCATTTGGCGCTCCTTGATAAACTTCCATCTTATGGGCTTCCCAAGAATTTATGCAAGTGGATCGCCAGCTTTCTCACTGGGCGCAGCATTAAGTTTTTGCTCCGAATATATGCCGTGAACGCTGGTTTTCCCCAAGGCTGCGTGCTGTCAACTACGCTGTTTCTTCTGCATGTCAACAACATGTAAGAAGATTCTAGTATTCATTGCTATGCAGATGATAGCACAGTGGGCGCTGTTTACTCCGGCCGCGCAAGTCTTTCTCGGGAAAACGTCGAACCGTTACCAGTGCCGAAGTAAACTTGTGTCTTCAGTTTAGGGATCCTTCGGGAATATTTCCTTATTGGTTTGAAAGGAACTTGATTCAACCACTAAAAAAAATCCCTTTTGTCGTATCGCCAGTCTTCCATCAACAGAGCGAGACAGTACTTCACGCCAAAACACCGATTGGCTCTGTATAGGGCCCAGGTTCGGCCTAATACGGAGTACTGTTCTCATCACTGGGCTAGTGCACCCCAGTATCAGCTCGACCCACTTGATTGCATGCAACGTAGAGCCGATCGAATCGTTGGGGACCCAATGATCTGTGCAGGGCTTGACACATTGTCTTTGCGTAGACATGTATCCTGGCTGTGCGTTCTCTACCGCATTTATTATGGGGAGTATTCTGAAGAACTGTTTGACCTGTTACTTGCCGCCGAATTTTCTAACCGCACAGTACGTCCCAAACTTAAGTATCATCCACACCATCTGGATACGTGGCACTCCACTACTGTGCGGTTTCGTAGGAACTTCCTTCCACGCGCCACTCAACTGTGGAATCACCACATCAGATGTTCCTGACCCCTTGAGTTTAATAGGTCTATCAATAATACTTATCAGACTGAACACTTTGTGTTAAAGAACCATATATCTCATTATTATAGTTAAGCTGTTCTATAAGAGTTCCACTTCAGATGTTCCTGACCCCTCGAGTTTAATAGGTCTATCAATAATACTTATCAGACTGAACACTTTTTGTTAAAGAACCATATACCTCATTATTATAGTTTAGCTGTTCTATAAGAGTTCCACATCAGATGTTCCTGACTCCTCGAGTTTAAGAGGTCTATCAATAATACTTATCAGACTGAACATTTTTTGTTAAGACACCATATCTTTAATTCTTATACTTTAGCTGGTCTATTAGAGCTCCACATTAGATATTCCTGACCATCGTTTTTTACAAATGAACAAAGAATAGACACATACTACAGCGGCTCGCATCCACTTGAAAAACTCATGTATTATGCAAGTTTTAGATGTTTTTTAGACTTTCTTTACAAATTATATATAATGTTTAAACTATGATAGCTCTGAAATGCAACCACTGAGAGCTGGCAGACCAACTCATTTTACTAGTGGGAACTCTATACTTCGAATTGATACTAAAACTGACCATTTCCATTATCGTTTTTTTTTCGCAACGATATTGTGACTTGCTAGCATCATATCCTTGAAATGCAACCACTGAGAGCCGGCAGACCAACTTATTTCAAATAAGGAGACGCCATACTTCGAGTGTGCACCAAAACTGACCATTTCCCTGATCGTTTTTTTTTCGTAACAATGAAGCCTCTTCTAAGCTCTATATCTCGGAGTTGCAACCACTGAGAGCAGGCAGACCGAGACCATTCACATGAGGGGACTGCTCTACAACCCATAGAATTCAATCTGGCCGTATCCGTGATCGTTACGAAAAATCCCGCGACCTCTTAGTCTATTAGTATTGTGGCGTCCGACTCGCGAAGGCCGCTACGTTTTTATTTGTTCAAATCTTGACCTATATTCTTTCAGGTTGAAATTTCAACTTAAAAAAATTATAATGGACCAATATTAATATAAAAATATGGAACCAACTGTAAACGCAACGGTTGTGGGTTCAATTCGCACTCGGAGATAAGTTTATGATTAAATTATTTTCATACCCGCTCTGGTGAACAAACCTGGCGCGGCGTTGACTTCCGCTAAATATTTGTAAATATTATCATTTCATATAGAAACGAACCTACTATTATAATCTTACCTTTCGATGACATCGGAGTAGATGTCGCGTTGCCTGCCACCAGCGTTGTTATCTGTAACAAAAGTAAATTTTGGTCTTTTATTTTGTAAGGTGTAAGGAATCCGCAATTGTTTTGTAGACAGGAATACTAAAGCGGATCCAGCCTCAAAAAGAGGGTTGCGTGTGCCACCTTAAATCGGCCAAGTGTGAGTCGGAATGTTAACTCTCGATCAGTTTTTGGTTTCTTGTAAAAAATATAACTTATTGTAGTGTTGATGGTGAATAATAAAAAGTCTACTCACGGCTATCACTGAGTATATTCAACACCACTTTAGAGTACATATAGTTTGAACACCAATAGTAAATCACGACATAGTTTATACAAAAGTCAACCACAAACATAATATATAAAAGAGAACACAAAAATTACAATAATATTAACAAATAAATGAAAAAACAATGGAGTAAAAACGTATATAAAGCGCATCGAGTGGCAAGCGTCGACTGATATATTTAAAATATGCCGTCGACAAGAGGGTAGTTGTAAATGTTAGAATACCTTACCGATTCGATCGACGGCATCGAGCGCTTTCATATAAAAAAACTAAATGCGAATACTTACTATAAAATACATAAATTAAATTAAATAAAATAAATTACAATATTGAAATATATAAAAAACACATATTAAATAAACTATAAATGTAAATAATAGTTCCCTAGACTTATTTATTATTAATAGTTCCACGTTTGCAGCATCACTAACTATATAATAGCTTATATCGTCAACCTCAACCTCAATAAGCTGCGACGTTGTGACAAGACCCAAAAGTCAGACGTCTTAAGTCAATTAGGGTTGTGGGCATCCCTAGTTTCAGTTGTGGTACTTATGGTACACCTGCAGAGGGAACCTAGTAGTGTTAGGACTCGACAATACACCATCCATTATGCCTTGTCATGGATATTTTTAATAAATTAAAAAATATTTATAAAAACAAAATCCCCTGCATGAAACTAAAAAAGATTAACAGTCGGGACCTATAAGTAATTCTTCAATCAATAAAATCTTTACCAGAAACCCCGCATATTTTAAAGAGGTCCCATGATATACTTTTTTGATAACTTCGTATTGAGCTCTTAAATTTGATACTTGTATTATGGTATTTGAAACGAAAAAAATTTTTTTCATAAGTCCAATGGCGTCCCACAGCCGCCATGATTGTTTTTCTTAACGTCACCTATCTAAGAACACTTGGGCTGCTAATACGAATCTAACAATACCTTAATTATGTAAATCCATTCAGAGGTTCTGGAGATATGAAGTAATAAAAAACATTACATACATACATACTTACAAGATACGCGCGAAAAACATAACCCTTCCTTAGCAATCGGGAAAAAATGTCTGACACGATAGTTGAGGGTTAAATAAGGGGATGGTTTGTAAAAAATATCATGCTTAGTTCTTGTCTTTTTAGCTACACGCTAAATCCCGCATTTAGAGAGCGTAGGCAGAGGGAATATATTGTTAAGACATTCCGTTGCGTTCAACCCACACTACTCAACTCAACTCCTTGTCTTGTTACCAGAGCGAGGAAATGAAAATAATTCTTTCCCCCGAGTGGGAATCGAGTCCCGTCACAGTCCCGTTTACAGTAATTGCAGTCAGTAGACTAGGTTTTTACCCACTCATTCCAACATTAGGTCTAGATGGAAGTAAAATACAAGTTAACCACAAGTTCAAAGTTCCTTGGACACGGGTAGGTCTCTTTTAAAATTAAACAATGGTTATTATAACGTTGTATTCGCCCGAGGGCTGTGTGTTTCCACTGTCTTACTTAAAATTAAAAAATGAAATCAGCTTCACGCTGTATCCCGCACACAGCAGCGTAGGCAGAGAGAACTTAGTGTTAAGACACTCCGTTCCCCACTTTCTGCCGAATTCTGGAGGCATTGTGTGTTGAGGGGCAGAACTCAACACCGCGCTTCACCTCGACACCAGAGCGAAGAAATGGAAATATAAATTTAAGTAAATATTTCATCTCCTCGAGTGGGGATCGAATCCACAACCAGTCGATTTTGCAGTCACACCTCGTGCCGCTGCGCCACGACTGGCCTCAAGTCTTACTTATTTTATTTAAATAAATAATGAAATTTTATCCCTAGTTGGTAAATGGTCGTGGGTTCGTTTTTAGGCTCGGAATAATGTTTAGATAATAGATAAAGCTTTGCGTCAAGTTTTTTTTTGTGTTTGTAATCATAATCACCTTGTTATAGGTGAAGGCAGTATTTTTCTGGGAACTCTTTTAAACATGCATTTTTCTGTTATGTAATATTATCTTTTTTTTACCGTACAACCTCTCTCGTGTGTTCTCCATTCAACGTGACATTGGCGAAGTGATTTTGTGCTCAACTGGCACGCTCGGAACGCCATATTAAAAGAAACCAAACCAAACTATAATCACCTTATTCATTTATAAAGAATATAATCTGTATAATAAAAATTTACAAGCTATTTAAGCATAACCTTTGATATTGTTTAACTTCACACTGTATACCTCGTATTTAACAGAGTGGGGCTACACAAAGGAAGTCCAGTGTAAAAACACTCCATCCTCCGCTATTCTTAAGAAAATCGGGACATTATCGGATAAAGAAAAACATTTCTCCCACGTAGGAATCGAAACCATAACCGTTGCTTTTTCAGTTAGACGATTTGTCGCTATGCCACGGCGGCATTTAATAATGTCAGAAATGCAAGGAGTGTTATAAAAGAACTAACAGCCTAGTGACAAAACACTCCGTTCTTAACTCTTAAACAAAATTTCGAGACAAAATGTTTTGGGCAAGTCTACCATAGCATGGAGAATTCTCCGTAATTCACCGAGATAGAATTGAACCGCGACGGCCAACAACAAAAATCTACTTTAATCACAAAAATATAACTATCATACGTCAATCTCGTGGTAAAATGGACACTTTCGTAAATTCAAGTCTGTAATTAGCCGCCTGTAGCCTCCGAGCGATACACGACAGCTAAAACCGCGTTTAAAACTTGAAACGACTAAGGAAATTATGTGACTTCGCTTGTTAATTTAGAAGGGAAGCTATAGACTAGGGCGTATGACTATAAACGCAGCTGGTGTAGTTTCGATTCCCAATCGTAGAAATAAAATTTTGCTTCCTCTCGACCTGGTTGTTAACAGGTCAGAAAAAATGCCACGTTTTACTATTTAATAAGCAACGCATTCGGAAATTTGCCGATACGTGGGTCCTGCTATATACGGGATACAGCACGAAGCGAATTTTTTTTTTCAAATTTCGAAGAGTCATTTCTCTCTGTTTCTCTATCTTTATGTAATTGTAATTTAAATCTTTAAAATACAGATTTATACGAATTACGTCATGAAAGCTTCGATATATTATTCATTATTCAATTATAGGTCGGAACTCGGAACGTTAATTCTATTTACACGAATTATTTCCCTTTTGTATAGAGTTTTTGAATTGGAAAATATGTATTTTTTCCTATTTTAATAACGCTTGTAATAACGGATAATTTATTCATTATAATATTCATTTAGAATCTTGTACTCTATTTATTATACAGTTCATCTAGTCCTTCATATTACAATTTATTAAACATTTATAAAATATATTTAAAAATATGAATAATATATCGTTATATTAAAGACATTCTATTCTTAACACTACGATCCCTCTGCCTATCCCGCTATATGCGGGAAACCGCTAAAATTAAATTAAATAAATACTTGAGTAGGCAAAAGTATTATTAGATTCTGTCAAAACGGCGAATAGAGTGTCTTAACACTAGGTTCCCTCTGTCAACCCCACTGTATGCGGAATACTGCGTGCTAACACCATCTAGTGTATTTTTCTACAACTGTTGAAAAGCGACTTCTTTGATCTTCATGTAGTATTAACGTCATAAAACAGATGGCGCTGTTTATGATAACTGAAAGGTTCGTTTCCCAATTTTTGTTCTAAAACACTTGAAGCTCAGTGAAAAGCTCAATAGATGTCGCTATATGTAGTTAGAGCTGATATTCAAACTTCGATTAATATTTTATTTCCTCATTACATCAAAACTAGTAAAAGAAATAAAAAAGCTAACTGTACGTACATATTTAATAGTAAACTAGTTTAAATTTAGTCGATTAAAAAAATATTATGTAAAGTAGTACGTAGTAGTGTACTAAGGATTTTTTTTATTCAATTCGTATTTACTTAAAGTAGGTAAAAAAAAATCTAGTGTCAAGTCATTACGTTTTCTGCTTTTGTCAAAATTCCAATTATTGATCGTGTGTTGACGGATGGACATAGAGCAGCGTTGAGTTCTTTCTGCCACTCCACACGCAATATTTCAAACATTAGACGGTATTTGACAAAGGGAGTGAGTTTTTTGGCTATCCAGCTGTATGCGAGATACATCGTGTATCTGTAAAAACGTGAAAAATTGTGCAAGAATCTCCGATTCCTTAAGATTACAACATGCCATTGTTTGAAACTTTTTTAATTTTATTCTTTCACCACAATTGTTTCACTTAACAATGCCAAAAAGAATCCGGTCAAGTGCGAGTCATAATTGCCCACTAAGGATTTCGTAGAAATTTTATAATTGTAATCAAAAAGGAGGAAACTATTCAAGTTGACCAAGTTAGATTTGCATATGAATGCACTTATTTTGCTTCAAATGAACTACAAATATAAGTTTGTAATATTTTTCCTGTGACATACCTATACTACTATAATTACCAGTTTTTGGATTTTTTCAGTTATTTATACTGTAAGTTCCTACTCGTGAGACCAGCCGTGGCAGAGGGGTACAGCACGCGTCAGATGGTGGGGGCGATTTCCCAGTCAAACAAATGAAATATTTAATAATTTCATTTTTTTTGCACTGTACACACAATTTTCAGTAGGTCACTGAGAAGTAGCTTTTTTTACTTTTTGATTACGCGACGATGTTTGTACATTATGTGGCAAAAATGGAGCATATTTTTTTATTGTGTTGACATAAAAGCAAATTTTCTGGAGATATGCATATTTGATATTAATTTCAGCTTGATATTTCCACGTGATCTTGATATAAATGATTTCAATAGATGGACAGACATACAGACCGACAACAAAGTGATTCTATAAGGGTTTCATATTTTCTTAAGGTTCGGAACCTTAACAATAGTGTAAAACATTTTTTATATAAATCTTGAGAGACATTTTTTACAGAGCATATACTATACGCGCACTAGAAGTAATTTGTGTAAACTAAAAACATCGACCAAAAATTCATTTAAATATAATAATTTAAGACGAAAAGCAAAGAAAGGACGTAAAAAAAATTATTTACCTTTAATAATCAAATGAAAATCTGTGTAACACCTTTTTTTAACTTCACGCTGTACCCTGCATACATGTAGACAGATAGTGTTAAGACACTCCGTTCCCTACACGTCACCCAATTTTCGAGACATTACATGTTGAGTGACACTTAACGCCAATCTTTGTCTTGTTACCAGAGCTAATAATACATATATTTTTTTTATAAAAATGAAATACCATCTACTTTTCATACCAATATGGATAATCAACTGTTCACAACTGGAGAAGAATAATTCGGAGGTCTTCATCACATATTCTGGACACAGTGATTTAGAGAGACCTGAACCTGCAAAAGCGCGGAAAGTAGAAGAAAAAAGAGAGAAGAATGAGAAAAAGCCTGAAGTCGCTGAAGTTACAGAAGGAGTGGTATTCATACCAAATGATAAGCCGGTTTTTCGAGTTGGCGATGAAATGAGAGTCGATGATCTTATGAATAACAGACGTATTGACGATTTGATGCGAGATGTGAAATTAGCTACAGGTATTCAGTGTACGTTCCTAAGTTGTGTTGTGGGATGATTGCCATTAGGAAGATTTTGTTTGTTTTTTGTACGCTATAGGCGAAGGGAACCTAATGTATTTATACTTCTTGATCCATTTTCGAGACATTTACGTGCTGAGTTCCAGAGAGAGGAAACGAAAATAAATCTTTCCCCTGAATGGGAATCAGTACAACAACTGTGGCTCTTCAATACATGACAGGTGTAAATACATCATTATCTAACTTTTCAGAAAATCCTCACCAAGACACGCTCTTCATATCCGGCAAAAATAATGATCATCTTGAAAAACATGAAAATCGAAGACAAAACACAGAAGGTAGTGGGAAAGGTTCAAAACCAAAAAAATCTACTAAAATTACACAACCCAAACTAGACTGTACCCATTTGAATTGTAATAACACTGTAAATTCAGTTTGCGGAGGAAGAGAAATTGAGAGGAAGTGGAAGTATCGGTTGTTTTTAAACGAATGCTTTTTCAGAAAAGTTAATTGTGGATTTCAACATGCTGCTAATAGTAAGTTATGTGTTTAGCTTCCCACTGTATCCCGCATAGAGGAGGGAATGCAGCGGAACCTAATGTTAATACATTCCTTTCCCCACGCAATTATCGAGATACTAGAGACGCCGAAATTTGACTTTTCACCAATGCGAGGAAATAAAAACAATTAATTTCTCTAAGAGGGAATAAAACCTACAACTTTCAAGCAAAGGCAGATTCTATATTAAGTTTTTTTTTTATCTATACTTATAAGAAATCTTAATTGATCGGTGTCTGTACATGGAAGAGTTACATCTCGTCATATGTAGATTTTTGTAATATAACAAAATTTGTTATTGGGCTAAAACAATTATTTAATTTTTTTTTGTCTATTTGTCTGTGCCTTTGTGCTAACGCTAATCTTAGACGGCTCCACTGATTTAAATGCAATTTTCACTATTGTATTTTGGCAAACTTGTTCATAAATAAAAAAACTTAGAATATAGTGATTTTCCATTTTTTTGTCTATTTATACACGCCAACAGCATAAATAAATTGTTACCGCATATACATATAAGTGCTTAATATTTTAATTTATTTAATTTTGACGTAGCTTGAGATGAGAACGTACCTATATCTTAGTGTTCAGAGATCTTGGACGGTTTCCAAGAGGCGCGTGTTGAAATCTTGCTACATTTAAATGTTTTCTAATAAAGTATATTTTATCTTTTTTTTTAATTTACAGGATATGTGATAATGTCTAACGAAAAATGCAAAAACATAGGAGCCCATTATGTATCTCGTCCGTTTGTATTTAAGCCTATACCTATTATAGAAGAAAGCAAAGTGGTTCAAAACGAAACAAGAAGATCGTTTTCTTCTAGAAGGTAAAGTTATCAAGTTACTTTTCCAGTTAAAATGAAAAGCGTGATAAAATAAAAAAAAAGAAACAACTTCTGTTACTCAACACGCAATCCCTCGAGAATCCGGTGGAACATGACGAACGTAGTGTCTTAACACTTTATTATGTGTGACTGTCAACGTGACAGGTTGTGGGTTCGATTGGCACTAAAAGAAATAAAATTCTTAAAAATTTCATAGTAATAGTTTTAACACTAGGCTCCCTCTGGCTACCCTGCTACGTGCGAGATGAAACTAGTTTATTTGACTTATTTAGAAAACGTATAAATATTTGAACGTAGTCCGCGCCTCCTGGAAACTGACCAGGAACGTATGGCTCAGTGGTCGGTTTCCAGGAGGCACGGGTTCGAGTTCCGCTACAATTTTTCTTTCCTAAAATTTTTCTTTCCTAAGTGTGGATTAACACTTTAAAAATGTTAAAAATAGTTTATTTAAATCCATTTAAAATTCCAGATCTCTAAACATAGGTGTAGACGGTAGCTTCTGTGGGCATCCATGCCCAACAACGTGTACAGATGACCATGACCCACAATGCGCGGTGTCCAACAGTGGGACTCGAAAAGTGTTTCTAAATCATTGTAAATTAGACTACAATTCCTGTGTATATAAAGTTGGTATGTTTATTCTCATTTTTTTCGTATGTGTATTGTTTTTTAATTAGCGTTAAGACACTCCGTTCTCTTCCTGCCTTATTTTCGAGACTTTGCGTAGCAACTAGTGGTCTTGTTACCACAGTAAAAACAAACATGAAAATAATTCAATCCCCTGAATAGGAATCGAAGCCGTAACCGTCGCATTTACAGTCAGACGCTGTACCGCTTCGCCACAATATTCCGATAGTTACTACGTATTTCTTCAAAGTACCTTATAGCTTGTTTGGTTTTTGAATTTTTTCTGGTTAAAATTTTGAAGCCTGTCGTAGCCCAGTGACACGAGCGTGCTTTTCTAAACACGACAGGCTGTGGGTTCGACTTTCACTCGAGATTTCTTTTTTTCATTTGCTTTGGTAACGAGGTGAAATGTGGCCTTGAGTACCGTCAATCTAAAAGTGCGAACGGAAGTGTCATAATAGGTACGGAGTGACAAAACATCAGATTCTCTCTGCCTACCATGCTATATAAGGGATACAGCATGAAGCTAAAACAAGACAAGCGGATAAGAATTACCTACACCATCCAATTTTCGAGACGTAGCGCGTTGAGTGGCGTAGCTCAACGCCGTGCTTCACTTTGTTACCAAAACTGGAAAATCCTCCGAATGAGAATCGAACCTTCAACCGTCGCGTTTACAGACGGTAGCCATAACGCTGCGCCCCGTCAGTATATTTATACATACAATTATTATACATATACCTATTATTAATATTATTGTTTCAATTTGTTTCAGTGTGGCATCGACGCCCCTTATCAGAATGCGTTGGCGGAAGGAAGGCGGATATGAACCAGAACCGAGGCTTCATAGGGTGGATGCAGCGTGTGGGCATCGTTGACGGGAAAGGACGTTTAGTATTAACTTAATTCTAGTTACCTTGTTTAGAAACACCATGTATAGTTAGACAGACAGACGTATAATAAAGTGAAACCTATAAAAAATTCGATATTTTTTTTAGGGATGGTAGACTTCTCGAAAAAATACCTATAAAAACTGCAACTCTTATAAGCCCTAAAAATAGTAAAACTAAGATAAGCTCTGAAACTGCAATAATCATAAATAATAATAACATCTCTTTATTTCAGACTTTAGATCCATATAATTTTTGTTAGTATATAAAATGACAATTGAACCAAAGAACTATTAATTTATATACGGCAGATAAATTTGTTTAGTTGAACGCACTAGTCTCAGGAACTACAGGTTTGAACAAAAATATTTTTGTCTTGTACAGTCCATATATCGAAGAAGACTATAGGCATAATTGATCACGTTAATAATTTCGATGTAACCCACTTTACCTGTAACTTGAGTTGGATATGTAATTTATGAATGAAAGCGGCATCTCAAGATCTATATCAGACCTGAGAGCGGATTATAAATACGGCCCGTATAGGCTCCACTTATCACTACTGAACCAATTTAGATGAAACTTTACAGTTATTATACCTTATACAAAAGAATAACACACAGAGTACAATTTATGTAAACATTATTTTTAATTTGGCTATGATATAACGACAAGTTTAAGCGGGCGAAGCCGCGTTTGGATCGCTAGTCGCTATATATGCCTAATTCCTAATATTCAGTCTAGACTCTAGACTACACTAAAAGCCTTGTCCAAGAAAATTTACAGCCTTTTAGCGATTTTCATTTTCTTATTAATCGTCCATTTTCTTAATGTATATCATAAGAAGCTATCTGTAGCTGTAGTTGTAGAGGCTGTGCCTCTGCGCTACAGATGACTACAAACACAACGCTTGTGAGTTCGATTCCCATACGGCATAAGGAATTACATTCATTTCCCTGCTTTGGAAACAGACGAAGCGCAACATTGAGTCGCAATTGATATGATATTGTTAAGAACAGTAAAAGTTCCTTTTATTTTACAAGATAAGATCTTCAAACGGCGGCCTATATTTTCTTGAATTATAACTAGAAACACTGTTGATTAAGCCACCTTTCATCGAAACAAATCTACATCAAAATCGATTCATCCGATTGAGAGATACAGTGCCACATACATACACACACATATACACGTCAAACTTATAGCATCCCTCTGTTTGCGTAGGGGGCTAAAAAACCGGAGTTTTTTTTTACACTTTTCTTAAAAAAAAATAAGAATCTTACTTAACAAATTAAGAATATTCATTAGGACTTAAATATTCATAAGATACTGTTATCGTGTTAGAGTTATTTCAAAGAGGGTTTAGGCGAATTTACATACAATTTTCATGCTATTTGAACCTTTTGCAGACTATTTTGGCACAATAAGACAGCGAACGACTGTAAACGCGGTTGTACTGGATTCAGTTCCCACTCGGGGGAAAAAAATATTCAATATTTTTATTTCCTAGCATGGTAACGAGACAAAGCCTGCCTAGAGAATGTCTTAACAAAAACGTAGTCTTTTGACTCTATTTTCCCATGTTCCCTCTACCTACCCTGCTATGTAAGGGATACAGCGTGAAGAACATCGCTGTACTGAGTATGAGGTAATCTCTTGTTTGACTTTACAGGCACGTCGACGTCAGTCGTCAGTCAGTCCCGACGATTTCTGGTTCGATTTCGGAATTGAACTCACAACCGTCGCGTGGGAATTAAATATTATAATTTTAATTTCTTCGTTCTAACTATAAGACAGAGCGCTGCTTAAAATTTTGCCACTCAAATGGAGTGCATCCAGCATATGGCAGAGTGAAAAACACAAAACAATTAATTTAATGAAGTATCTTTATTTGAACTCATACTACTTACTATATTTACACACGTACTACATCAGTAATTTATTATTATTACTTTTAATGCTGGGGCAATTAACATTTTGGCATCTGAAGAGTATTACTAACTCACACAGATACACACAGTCTTAAAGTATCTTTATTTATTGTTTCACGTTGTATCCCGCATATAGCGGGATAGGCGTAGAGAACATAATGTTAAGACATTTTCTCGCACTGCTTTTTTCTAGATATTGTCTGTTGTGGCGGAACTCAAACCCGCTAGCTTGCCATTAGAGAGAGGTAATGAAAAGATTTAATTCTCAATTTGGATTTTTTTTAAGCTTCACGCTATATCATGCATATACGGAACCTCGTAAACACTTCCGTTCCCCACTTTCCGCCGAATTCTGCAGTGCTAGTTGAGTAGCGGATCTCAACGCCGTACTTTGGATCGTTACCAGGGTGAGGTAATGAAAATATTAGATATTTCATTTAAGTGGACACGGCCACCGACGTCCATATTAATTTTAAGATTGGGAAGTAGAATTTATAAAAGTTGACAAACTTAAATTTGCGGGCGTGTCCACTCATTTTGTATCAATTGAGTTAAATGTTTCATTTCCTCAAACGGGAATCAAACCTACAACCTGTCGCGTTTACAGTCACACGCTTCTGCCCTGCGCCACGACTGACCTCGATATAGTTGCTAGTATATTTAATTTATTCTTACAGTATGTAGTAATGGATATCAAAGTAGATCATTAATATAAGCTTCAACGCATACATTATTAGGAGAGAATGACATTTTGTTTATCTATCTTTAGGTACTAATATTATAAAGCTGAATAGTTTGTTTGTTTGAACACGCTAATCTCAGTAACTACTACTGGTTCTAATTGAGAAATAATTCTTGTGTTGGGTGCCATTTATTGAGGAATGCTGTTCGGTTATTTTAAATATCGAATTTTTCGAGGCCTTGCGGATTGATAGGCGGAACTCAACACCAGGTTTTTGCCTTAATTGAAATGGAAAATTTAATAAATAATAACTCATTCCCCCGACAGAGGATCAAACCCACAACGTTGCTTTACAGTCACACCCTTGTGCCTCTGCGCCACGACAGCCTCATGTTAAATAAGTACATTACGTTAATAGTTTATATGTAAATCACTGCAATTGCGTTTAGTGTTACCTCGGGCAGTATGTCGTGTGAATTATGCCAAGTTATCATTAAACCATGAAAACTCATAAAGTTGAAGCATTTCTGGGAAATATCTCCAAAAACATCCATGACATGTCAACCAATAAATCTACATAATATTTTTCTGACTTGAGGTTAGTGCTGTTAGCCCTATTGGCGTTTACAGCGACATCGGGTGGGTCTATCCCTGAGAGAGTGCAAGCACTAGTCGGATGTCCCCTACGGGGCTCGAACCTAGGCTTACCGGCGTCGGTCGGGCTGGGGACTGGGGCTTTATATCTACATTTATACCTATATAAAACTCTTCCGTTACTAAGTTGACAGACAACGCGCAGATGAAACTACGCGGCGTAGAACGCCGATGTTTTTCAAGTACGTAGCTTAAGAATTCAGGAGGTAGATGGAACAGGAAAAATTAGGATTTATACGTTGTATAGTCCAAGCAAACGTAGATGCGGGCTACAGCTAGTATAATATGTTCTAAAGCCCCCCTCAGAGAGGGCGCTATAAATTTATAGCCTTTACCGAAGTGTTAATAAATTTTCAAGTACATTACTGTCAAATGCAAAAATTAACTTATAGGGTAACGAGAGGAATGGGTTCGAATAACGTAACGTCAGGTAATATTTTTAACCGATTTCAAAAAAAGAAGTATTCTTACTCACCGCCCAATCTCCGAGAGATTGGATGCTGAGTGCGGAACTCAAAGCTACGCGTCGTCCACTTTGGCGGGGATATGAAAATAGCTTATTCCCAGATATGGGAATGGAACCTCCTCCTTCCTCGGCAAGTGGACTATCCAACAAAACAAATAAGCCTTTCATAGAATTCAAGTCTACATATATTTCTATAAAACGATTCTCAAGGGGAAGAACATTTTAATCAAAATCAACCCCTAAATTAGATCTTGATTAAAAATTAGAGAATTTACAAAGCAATTGAAAATGTATCTCGAGGGTATAATTATGTAAAGTATGAAAAAATTAGGTGCCTTCATGGCACAGCGGTATAGTGCCTGAATGTAGGCACGACGGTTGTAGGTTCGATTCCACGTGGGAAGGAATGCCGTTCCAGTTTCCGCCACTCACCACGTTGTCTCAAAAATTGCCCGAAGTTTCTGAATACTAATTTCCCTCTGTCTAGCTTTATGTATGTGGGATACATTGTGAAGTTATTAAATATAAAGTTCGTTTTTTTTAAAGAACAATATTTTTATGGTGTATCTATTGTATTTTACACACCTTTGATACCCATTTTAGATGGATTTTACAAAAATAATTATACTAAAAATAAAGTAGGTACAGTACAGTAATTTCATTGTCACCAAAGCTGAAGTTGTAATAGTAATTTCGGCTTAATCGGATATCGAGAAGTAGATCGAATAGAGTTTGCAATATTTCACGTAAACTAACATGAAAAATCAAATAAAAGCTGGTAAAAAAAAATAAAAATGAATGCGGTGTCTGTTTATAAGTGCGATGGTGGTGATGAGAAACGGAGTATCTTAACACTAGGCCCTCTGTCTTTCCTGCTATTTGCTGGATACAGAGTGACGCTAAAGAAAACAATTTTAAATCCACACTCTTTGCGCTCATCGAGATATTCCAACATCAAACCCATTACCGTTGCAATAATACAACCCCCTGTACAACTAAACGTATAACATTTCTGGCAAGTTTTTAATTAAATATTAAAATTCATGCTACAAGCCGCGATAAGGAGCGCCCTTGCGGATGTAGTTGAATGTAATGTCTTGATATTTTAAGTATTTCTGAATAAAATTTTATCGGTGGTTAAATATTTTTAAAATTGATAACTAATACTCACATATATATATTCTTACGTGAACTATAAAAGATTAAATACCATCTAGTGAAAGTATATCCTGCTTAAGATTTTTTTTCGTTACAAAAAAAGCCTGCTATAAATAATACAGTACCCTAGCAATAGTACTATGACAGGTCGATATTAAGAACTGACCCAGAGTGCACCACTCCACCCACGCAGTAAGCGAGTGAATACATTAATTTGTTACTTTGTTAATATTATAAAGAAAAATTCTTAACAACATAAATATAAAAACATTTGAATACATTGCAACAGACACAGATAAATTTGAAGAAAGAGGAAGTTTATGTATTTATCTTATTAAAAGCTGTTATTGTTGGATAGTATTCTTATTTAAGCGCAGCTGTGATAATATAAGAAATAAAAAATGCAATATGGCAGCATACACGATTTTTAAACATATATTTAATTGCTATAATTATGTAATCTAAAACTACATGAGTTAATAAAATCCACAGATATATAATAAATAAAATAAAACTTAGTGTTAAGACACTCTGTTTCCCGCTTTCCGCTACATTTTCGATACACTGCGTCGTTGCGGAACTATGAAATGAAAATAGCTTAAGAGCCTGCAACGTGTAAAACCGCAAATATAAAGTATCAAAACCATCCAAAGCAGTACAAAAAGAGTCAAAGCGTAAGATCAAATTGTTCATTCGAGCGATCTTCACGACGCCGACTGAGTTACACAGATTTTACTTAAATACTTATTATAACTTCTATACAGTGCAGTGGTTGTGACTATAATATATCTAATGATAGTGAGTTCAATAATTAAAAAAAAACTTCTCGCTACATCCCTCATATAGCATTGTTAAGACAGAGGGTACCTAGTGTAGAGCATTGCGTGTTGATTTTTTTAAATGTTAATTGCGGGTTAGAGCGTGAAGCAAAAAAATAGATAAATAAATTATAAAGTTGAAGAATTCGTTTGATGGGACGCACTAATCCCAGTTAAAAATTGATATAATATGTTTTATGTTAAATAGTCCATTTATCGACGAAGGACTCTATTACATTACATTAATAATTTCGATGTATTCCTCTGTACCTGCGGTCGGCGTCGGTACCTCGGGCACATAGGATGTGTCACGAGTATGATTCATAATGTTGTGTCATACACAGCTTTTAGTTATTCCAATTCAACAACGCGGGCGAAGCCGCAAGTTAAAGCTAGTAAATAATAATTGAAAATAAAAACCAAGATTCAAGCTGGGACTGTTATATTCATAATCTCACTTGAAAAGACAAACAGTGGCGTCGAGTTCCGCCAATCAACATAGAATGTTTTGAAAATTGGGCAGTGCGTGGGTATGTAAGATACCACTAAGTTCCCTCTGCCTAGAATGCTATATGCGGGATACAGTAAGAAGCTAAAAAAATAAGCTAAAAAGGAAGTGTAACATTGTATATACTACAGGATATTCGACGACATACATCCATATAAGGTAACTTTTTCATTAAAAATATAGTTCTCCACGTTTATACATTGCCGTTACAGATTTTATAAGGCGGAACTCAACAGCGTGGTTTTTACCGTTTCCAGAGCAGTAAAAAAAACATTTTTAACTGTAAAACATTCGTCAATCGGCATCGAACCCACACCCATCTATATACTTCATTTTATAGAGAATGGAGAGAAAAGCGAAATAAAAAAAATCTAACCTGTTATAAGGATATAACGGCCCTACAAAGGGAGTCTAACCAAACCCCTTTGTGGGACGAATTAATATTTAAACAAGATATAAGTGATGAGAACGTTTTGCGTGTTTTATCGATGGTTTAGATGCATAGTGGGAAGCGGAGGTGTCTTAATGGGAACGAAAATTCTTAACACTATGTTCCCAGGTTCTCTCTGCCTACAATGCTTTGTGCGGGATACAGTGTGAAGCGAAAAAAATAAATTAAAACTTTTAACTCCTAAAAATAAGCGCGTTCGTTAGAATGTTTTGTAAGATTTTTAAAATAACCCTTATTGAACTATATACACATATGATAAGAAAAAGTGCGGCACTAAATTCCGCCACCTTGTTGTTAAATATTTAAACTAGATATATGTGATGAGAACATTTTGTGTTTTGTCGTTGTTTTTAAGGTCACTGTTTTGTTTTCACTTCCTTGTTAGTATTTTTAGGATAACTTTAATTGAACTATGTATTTTTTTATTGCTTCACGTTGTATTCCACATAAAGCTGGGTAGCCAGATGGAACCCAGTTCTTAGTTTACAGTACTTCCTTCCCTATGCACCTCCCTATTTTAAAGACATTACGCTTTCTCTTCTCACCAGAAGGATGAAAATGAAAATAATTAAAATGATGTAATTCAAATTATATTGAAAATGAAAATTATTCAAAAGAGAATAGAAGCTACAAACGTGGCCGCCCGAAATTTCAGATGCATAAACTATAAAACGTAGAATCCCCTTTTTCCGTTCGTGTATTAAATTTAGGAAATACTCTCTTTGGGTTATCTCTTCCCAAAGACCTTACATAATAAATCTCAGCGTTCAACGCCGCGTAGTTCCGACTGGTCGTTGTCTGTCAATCACTCAATAACTTCACAAAAATGTAATTACTTATTTTAAAATATTTTTCACCTACTTCATCGATAAAAACGCCCACCCATCATTACACAGCCGCAGGCGACGACGCGTTCCAATTAGCCAGAGCAAACAGAGCTGCCGTACGCAATAATATTTTCATTTCCACTGCGGCTTACCTGACAAGATATTTAAATAACTGACACCTTTGTACGAATGTACTCTACTTATAGAGGTTGTAGGTTCGATCACGATTTAGACGAATATTTATATTGTATACTCCTATGCCAATATTATGAAACTTATGAGTTTTTTTGGTTGAACGTGCTAATCTCAGGAACTACTGGTTAGAATATATATTTTTTGTACTAGACCCGCTAGTTTTGCTAGTAAAGCTATAGGCTACGTGACACTATGACTTCTACATGACATTAATCATTTCTATGTTCTCCATTGTACTTGAGGGAGGTGACGGCTCACCGTCTCTCAAGTCAACTCCCGTAATTAGAATGTTTCATGTGACATAAACAACGAGTAGTTATTGCTATCTAACCATACAGGTGAACTTGGGGGCCTCCCCCAAGTTCACCTGTATGGTGGTTCCCACTGGGGGAAATGAAATATTTAATATTTTCATTTCCTCGCTCTGGTAACGCAATGCCTCCAGAATTCAGTGGAAAGTAGGGAACGGAAATGTTTTAACGGGAACAGCATGAAAATGAAAATAACTTGAATACCAATTCTAACTCCAACCATCGTCTACACAAACTACAACCTTATACAGGTTAAATTACCTTATCCAAGTTAAATATAAACTTATTTGATGTTTCAATGTATTTGAACTGGCATCCATTTAGTTATAACCAGGTAAACGTTTAGTTTGGTGGTAATGGCGCACCGGGACGTAAAAGCGACGGTTGTGGATTCGATTCCCACACTAGGGAATGATTAATTTATTTTTATTTTCTTGCTTCGATAGAGATAGAAGTACAAAGATCTCGTACATTGAGAATTAAGAGGTTTATTTTTTTTTATGAAAATAAATAGAATAAGAAAATTATCATGTACAAGACGTGATAATTCCTTTAATTTAGGGTTCCTCCTAGTTCCACCACTCAACAGGCAAATTTAAGAATTTATATGAATAGTGAAAAACGAAGTGTCTTAACACTGTGTTCTACCCTACTAATAAGCGGGATACAGCGTGAAACTGTTTTTTAAATAAACCTTTTCTATAACGTCGGCTATCCCTTACACAAGTCAAAGATGAATAGTAAATGACTTTGAAATTAAAAACAAACACCCGAGCCTTTGAGATTTGAGTTCTTTTGAATTGTTTAAGTATGAATCTTAACACCGTTGTGGTACAGTGCAAAAGTTTCTTATAATGAGCGATCGTAACCAGTTCGATTTGAACTTCAGAGGCTGTTTCTTTTTAACCTTTTGCTTTAAGTGAGACGACGTGCCACTGCGACACTATGGCTACTATATGAAAATTGATCTCGATATGTTTTTTTTCACATTCATACTGTATTCTGTATTATAATATAAGGGTACGTAGAGGAAACCTGAGAACCTAGGGTTAGGTTATTAACAGTCCCGTTCCCGACTTTATATTTTACTGAAAAGCCTTTTTAGAGAGATGCGTAAAAATAAAACAACCTATCTTATCTATGCATATAAAAGTCAGCGAGGCCCTCATGACTGCACAAGTCTGCGTTTGTAAGCGCGACGGTTGTGGGTTCGATTCCCACACGGGGATTGAACTGTTTAAACCTTAATTTCCTAGGTTTGATACACATGCACATGCAATGCCTCAAGCATTCGGCGGAACGGCATTCAATGGGGAACGGAACTATCTTAAGCGGAAGACACGAGACGAGGGGAACGGAATTTCTTAACACTAGGTTCCCAGTTTCCTCTTCCGCCACTTTATATAAATTGTACTATATATTAAATGGGGAAAAACAACGCCGTGCTCGTTACCAGAGCCAGAAAAGTAAATATGTATTAAATATTTCATTCCCCCAGAGAGAAGTAGGAACCGAACCCACAACCGTCACGTTTACAGTCTTGTTCCCTTGCGCCACGACAGCCTTATTTCCATAATATATCAGCTATAATCGCTATAAAACAACGAAAATCAAACTCTAATCACACAAATATCAAATTCAGCAATAATATAATAAAGATATCGATCTGTCCGCCCGTTAATTGAAAGGTTATTCAATATATATAATAGGGAAGATTGCAAGATAAAAAGTGCCATATGAAAAACAACCGGTCGGCGGCACCGACCCTACGTCATGCTTTTTCTAACACCCCTTCAGCTTAGTCGACAGAATATATGGATTTTTTTTTCAGTTTCGTGTTGTTTCCTTAATATAGTAGGGTAGGTAAAAGGATACAGTCCTAGTGTATTAACACTCCGCTCTCCATTTTCCTCCCAATTTCGTGGCATAACGTGTGATTTGGCAAAGTTCAATGATTCACGCTATATCCCGCACACAGCAGGGTAGGCAGAGGGAACACTAGTGCTAACACTCCGTTCCCCACTTTCCGTTGTTTGCGTGTTGAGTGGCGGAACTTAACGCCACGCTTTGCCTCGACACCAGAGCGAAGAAATGAGCTTATAAATTTAATTACCTATATATTTAATTTCCTCGAGAGAGTCGAACCCACAACCAGTCACACATTGTGCTCCTGTGGCCTAAATTCAACGCTGGTCTTCGTATTGTTACTCAAACGTGAAAATTACAATATTATTCCCCTAAGTGTGAATCGAACCCATAGTCATTTAAAGTTGGATACTATGCCAAGGCAGTCTCTCTCCAATCTTTGGATATTTGTATAAATGACTTGTTTTTATACTGTTATGAGCGTAGTGGGTTGATTCCAGAAATATTTTGTTAGACTTTGTGCAAAATTCATGTTAAATATTATATACAGTTTCACAGGTAAGGCAGAGAAAAGTTAAGACATCGTTCTCCATGCACTTCTCAGTTTTTAAAACACTGAATTTCGAGTGGCAGTCTTCTAGTCTTCTTACAAAAGGGAGTAAACGTAAATAATTCACACCCCCGTATGAAAATCGAACCTACATCCGTCTCATTTACAGTCAGGCCTCAAATTCTAATACAACACAAAATGTCATTTATTAACCCCTTAGATGAAATTAAAGAGTAAAAATCTCCACACTGTATGTGTGTGAGGGGGTGGAAATGACATAAATTGTTCACGATCCGGCGAAAGGGTTAATTGACATTTCTAAGGGCGGCGTCCAGCAATGACGCTGTAATATATTAAAATTAATTAGTTTAATGCAAATTTGTAGCTTCACGCTGTATCCCGCACGTAGCGGGGTAAACAGAGAGAATGTTACGTCAAGACACTCCCTTCTTCACGCATCGATCAACTTTTGAGACACTGTGTGTTTAGACGCGTACCTCAACTGTCTACTACTCTTTACTTCTACACTTATAACATTAGATTTTGTTTGGTTGGACGCGCTAATCTCAGGAATTCCAATTTCTAATAGAAAAAATGTTTTTGTGGTAGACTTATCATGGAAATGCTGTAAGCTGTCTAGTTATTTGTATCGATCTCACCCAGTACCTTAGTTAAGATTACAAGAGCAGGTTGTATACAAAAAAAATGAGTTCTGATAAAAAGTGCGACGTTAAATTCCGCAAATGAACATTAAAGTTGTTCTAAAAGATGTAAACAACAAATTATGAAGCTAATGCTAAAATATATAAAGCTATATTTAGTGTTTTAAGCTTTATATCCAGTTTTAGTCTTTATTAGTAACGACGGTATTACAAAGTGATTATATGGGTGGAATACGATAAAACGGAGTTAACAACAGGTTTGATTACCCGTTTGATTAAAAGACATTGTGTTTTATAGATACAAAGAGTCTAGATACAAATTTTAACGTTATCAAAAAAATATATATAGTATATACATACGTATACTAATCTTTTTCATCTTATATGACGCCTCTATCTATTTATCTATACTAATGTAAATTGTATGTAAAGCTAAAGAGTTTATTTGGTTCAACGTGCTTATCTCAGGAACTACTACTACTAGCTACAAAGAGAATTTCCACCGGTAATCAAATAGAAATAATTTCTTTGTAAATGACTATTCAATTCAAAAAGATTTTTTCAATTCGAATCAAGAATTCCTGAGATTACAGCGTTCAACCAAACAAAATCTTCTACTTCATTATGTTAGTATAGATATAAAAGTTCTGTGTAGCGTTGCTAACACCCCTAGAGGCCATCTGGTCGGGAAAATGGGTGAAAAATTAGTTAGTAGGGGCGCGTCAATTACTAAGTCTGGCTTGTGTCAAGTCTTTTGGACTTGTCGACAATTTTATTATGTTTTTGTACGGTTAAAGGTTCAAATTTCAGTATAATTATTTAAAAATTTTCTTATTACAGTCTGGACAATCCATATATAAAAAAAGTAATTAAAAAATTGGAGCTGATAATCTTTAAATAACTGAACATATTTTTTTAAATCATGGCTAAGGCTACCCTAGGCGATTGGTTCAGCAAGTGGCGGTTTGAGGTTAAGCTGGAGAAAAGCGTACCCGTCCTTTTTCCTTGTAAAAGTTACGAGACCGTCTCGACTATTTACCGACCTACCTACAAGGTAAACCAATACTCCGGGGACGCCAGGTCAAATACATACTCGTAGTACTAGATTCGAAATTCTCTTTTTCTGGCCGCATATCACGTATGTCAGACACAAGACTACACAGGTCATGAGCAGGCTGTACCCACTCATATGTGAGCGTAAAATGTCACTTCGGATCAAGCTGACAATTTTACAAAACTTACATCCTTCCCATCATGATCTATGTTTGTGTCGTGTTTGCACACACCAAGATAGACCTCCTTCAGAGGGTCCAAAACAAATTCCTCCGTATGGCAGCCTTATGCCCATAATACGTACGCAACGTGGACCTACACAAAGATTTTAAATTAGAATCGTTAAAGGAATTCTTCATACGCCTAGCCAAGCGCTACTACGAGCTACTACTAAACCCACTCACTGTCAACGGAAGCGAGCTACTCTCGCCCCTCCCTGCCCGGTAATACTGTAAAGACCATCACTGGTCAAAAGCAGTATATCAAAGTCGAAAAAAAATCATGGCTACCATGGGCACCCTTCAATCAAAAAACACCTAATCAAAATCTATTCATCAGCTTAGGAAGTACAACGCCACAGATTCACACATATACGAACTTGGAGGTTAATAAGTAAATAGCTAACCTTAGAATTTTATTTGATATATTAATGTTTTCAAAGGAAAGCCGTATTGGGGTAGTTTGAAGGACACGAAAATTCAAAATTATATTACAATTTTAATGTCCACTATTATCTGTGTCTACAGGAGAAGCTTAACACTAGGTTCCCAGTTTCCCTCTGCCTACCATGCTATGTGCGTGATACAGTGTGAGGTACTACTCAGTTCCAGAAATAGCTACTCAGCGTAGACAAGTGACACTTTGTAACCTACATAACTTCCTTCCCAAAAAAAATTATATAATCAGATTATCAATCGAATAGTTTTCGGCCATAAATAAAATCGATATTTTTTTTAAAATGTGTTAATTATTTACTCTAGCAGTTTTCAAACGGTTTTCGATTTCCAATTTACTATTCCGGTCTTTAATTGTTGTTTTCTCCAGTCATATGGTTTTATGCTAGTATGTGTATACCGATGGATGACAAAAGAAAAAGCTGTATCTAGCAATATTTCTAGCCTTCACCAATCATTTACATCAACTCCTCTCCACTCTGGAGTAATTAGTAAACAAACGCACACATAGGCATCGACATTCGGCAGGGATGTGTTCGCAAGGCGTTCAGCTTCACGCTGCATCCCGCACACAGCAGGGTAGGCAGAGGGAACCTAGTGTTAAGACACTCCGTTCCCCACTTTCTGCCGAATTCTGGAGACATTGCGTGTTGAGTGGCAGAACTCAACGCCGCGCTTAACCTCGACACCAGAGTGAAGAAATGGAAATATAAGTAAGTAAATATTTCATCTCCTCGAGTGGGGATCGAACCCACAACCAGTCGGTTTTACAGTCACACCTCGTGCCGCTGCGCCACGACTGGCCTCTGGCCTGGCAAGGTGTTGTTCAGATGAAATGACGAGACGACAAATATGTTACAGTGTCTAAATAACCACGTGTAAATATTAAAAGAGTCACGAGATAAACACAAAACTCTTTGACGAGTCTCTTTCTATATGAAGTGTAGAAGACCCCAGGGACATTTATCTTTTGAAAATTCAAAGGAACTATCTTTTTAGCTACGGATAGGGGCCCTTTTCAATTTTAAAAATATATATATACAAAAAATCTGTGATTATCTCCACAATATCTTTTACCATCATATCTAATCTATCAACGTAATTAAAGTAAGATGTACTAGTACTTATAAAGTTACGAAGTAATTAATATTTATATTTTACACTTTCAAGCATTTTTAGCGTCCACTGCAAATGTATTCGATTATAAAAGCGAAAAAAAATTGTGAGGGGCGTGTAAAACGTATTTCCATATTTTTTTTGTAAATAGGATTTTTAGAAAGATGCATGTATCCCACTGAAGCACCTATCCTCGATTTACCATATAATTAATATAAGATAAGATGTTTCTGCAGACTCACTCTGTTTTATACTTTCCATCCATTTTTGAGACATTCCAAATATTTATAGAATAATGGAACTCAACGCCGCAGTTAGACTAACCAAAGCAGGGAAAATAAATTAATTCATTCTCCCGAGTGGGAATCGAACCCACAGTCGCGTCAGACATAAGTTAATACTTGTTAATCAATTCAAAGCTGGCAGAGAATTTTTCCTCAAACAAATGTTTTATTTAAACATCTAATTTGCATCGAAAACGGCGCAGGGATCGAAACGCTTCTTTTTATTCATTGTTAAAAAGATTATTTTCTTTACGATTTCATTCGTGTAGTGAGGATATGACGTTTTTTAAATATTTTTAAAGTTTTATTATTTTTTGTTTTTTTTTTCTATTTTTGAGTTCTATCCGGACATAATAATGCTATTTAGAAAACATATAAAAATTGTCAGATGTCAAAATTTGAACCCGCGCCTCTTGTTCACTGTCAAAGCGCTCTGATCACCATAGGCCATACGTTCTTATCAAGCTACATTAATATTTTTATACGCGTACTTACAATTTATTTATGTTGCTAGCATATACGCGGAAAGTTGAAACTGCTATTCCGGAGATATGTGAAGACAGACAATCATACATATAAATTTAAACCTCGTTTCTCAGAAAATTCCATTCCACGTTATGACAACGTAAGAAACATTCGAAACGTGAAATTGAAACCGTTGTTGCGTGACTCTGTTTATTTCTTGTTCAAATGACAAAAACGTATATGAAATGTCTTTATAGGTAGAGGAGGGTAGTAGATTCACATACGATAAGTAAATATTATTGAGGCCATCATGATATCTGACTGTTAACGCGACGGTTGTGGATTCGATTCCATGAGGATGAATTAACTATTTTCATTCCTTTCCTCTGGTAGCAAACATAAAACGCACCTTCGGGTTCCGTCATCGGCACGCAATGTCTCGAAAATTGAGCGGAAAGGTTAACAAGACCAAAGGAAACAGAGTGTATTTACACTTCCCTCTGCCCACCCTGCTATATATAGGATACAGTGTAAAGCTAATATAAAGAAACGCCAGCAACAAGACAGGCAGAAAGAACGTAGTGTTAAAACCCTCCGCTCTCTAATTTTCGAGTTACCAGAGCAAAAATAAAAATAATTCATAATAAATCGAATTCACAATCATCACGTTTGCACTCAAACAATATTAATATAGCATAGTATAAATGTAGGTATATTTGTTATTCTCTCTCGGCTTCACGCTTTATCCTGCACATAACCGGGTAAGCAGAGGGAACCTGGGAACCTAATGTTAAGACAATTCCGTTCCCCACTTACTTGAAAGTGGGAAACGGTGTGTCTTGACACTAGGTTCCTTCTGACTACCCTGCTGTGTGCGGGATTCCGCGAGAAGCTGATTTAATTTTAATTGAAGTGTGAAGCTAAAAAATGAAATCCAATGAAAATTCATACAAAACCGCAGTAAAAAGCTAGTGTTATAATAAATCTCCAACCCCTCTAGAACGACGCCCTTGGAAAAAAAGATATTAGAACTAACAGATGTGTCCAAATGTTCACAATTTAATATATTGAAACGATAATGTCGTCTGTACATCTTTACATATATTTAAAAACGCGGTGGTTTTGGGTTCGATTATCACTCGGTGAACTATACATTATTTTTATTTCCTCGCTTTGGGAACGAGGCAAATGGCTGCGTTCAGCTCTGCCATTCGACACGCAATACCTCGAGAGATCGGTGGAAAGTGAAGAACGGAAGTATCGTAATGGAAACGGAGTGTCTTAACACTGGGATGCAGCGTGAAGCTAAAAAAATAGATCCAATTGAGGTTAACGTGTAGAACGTGTAGATTTCCGATCCTCGGTGGAATGACTGTATTAAAATTATTTATATTTCTGGACCACAAAGCGCGGCGTTGACCTCCGCGAATCATGACGCAAAGTCTGAAAAAAAAAAAATTTGCTTCACGCTATATCCCGCACACAGCAGGGTAGACAGAGGGAACCTCGTGTTAAGATACACCGTTCCCCACTTTCTGCTGAATTCTGGAGGAATTGCGTGTTGAGTGGCAGAACTCAACGCCCCGCTTTACCTTGACACCAGAGCGAAGAAATAGAAATATAAATTTAAGTAAATATTTCATCTCCTCGAGTGGGGATCGAACTCACAACCAGTCGGTTTTACAGTCACACTTTGTGCCTCTGCGCCACGACTGGCCAAAAGCTAGTGCAAAGTGTGATTTAATCAAATTGTTATAGTTATTCATGAAGAAATTTCAAAATTGATCATAATTTGGTCTCATTGAAGCAATTTGTAAGCTGCGACAGAATGTAAACGAGATGATTATTTATTACTATATTATAATCAAAATGTTTATATTTTCCAATCTCGTCGAGTTCTGCCAATTTCTACACGCGTTATAAAAAAATGAACCTGCTACCCATGCCAAAACTAATTCCAACCCCCACTTTTTAAGCATCTAAGACAATCGTGATTAGGGTGAAGTGTAAAGAACCATTTGTATGCTTATTAGCGATCCCCGGGACACTTGACGAAACTTAGCCTATTAATATTTGGTATAATTCATGAGAGATAGCGGGGAATAGAGAAAATCATCATTTCTTTTCAGTCAATTTTAAGCGATTTTGAAAGGGGGAGGTTCTGGATTTGGTTGGTATGATTATTTTTTATTATTTAGAAATCTTGTAATGATGCAGCGGATACATAGTGGACAGCGTAGTGGTAGCCACTCTCTACACACCCACACAGGATGCTTGTGATTCGATTACTTTAACAATACAATTTTAACACTAGAATATTACTGGCAATGCTAAATTTAATGATTGAATTATATGAAAACATTTTTAAGGTTTGTAGTCAAATTTTGGGAACTCAACTTGTTCACGATAGCTTTTAGTACAATTTTTGAAAAAAATAAGTACATAGATTTTTTATTTATAAAGTGTAGTTGCATCAACAAAATTAAAAAGCATCTAGTAAGAGTTTTGATATGTGCCATAGAACTAGTGGCGTGGCGTGTTCTGAACCTATTTGGACAAGTAATGAGGCCAGGAGACGTTAGCTTGACAGGCAGAAAAGTTGGTCATTGTTGTGATCACAGAGGGAAGATCAGCGGGTGCTCAAATATCAGATTGTCTGACCGACTGAAGTATACAGACACACAGTTTTTCAGTATTTAGACAAGCAGAAAGACAAATAGGCTGAAAATAAATTACCTTATAAGGGTTACGATTCTTCTTTTTGAGATACAAATTTTAAAAAATCAAGATTCACGCTGTATCCCGCACACAGAAGGGTAGGCAGAGGGAACCTAGTGTTAAGACACTCCGTTCCCCACTTTCCGCCGAGTTCTGGAGGCATTGCGTGTTGAGTGGCCGAACTCAACGCCGCGCTTTTTGAGATACAAAACCTTAAAAACGGCATTGAATTCGGCAAACGGATTAAAATTGGTTTATAGTGACAACATCTTTCATCATCACCTCTATGAAAAATTTACCAATCGCATCATCATATTTCTCAGGATGCCCCCAATTTAAATAATCTAAATATTTTTAGTTAACAAAAATATACCTACATATACCCAAATTAATATTCTCCTGTTTCTTGAACCAAACTTAAAAAGCATCTAAAAAAATTCTTACAAGCGAGTCTAATTATAAGGAAAATTTTTACTGCCGTCAGATGACTTGTAATATTATAAGTTTTAAAATTTCTAAGACACTTTACGCTTAAGTTGACATTAAAAACATTGAATGTTTAAGAAGAGGGAGATATTATCTATGCAGCAACCGAGTGGTAGAAGTGATAATTTAGTGTCACTATGTATCCCGCATCTATATAGCAGGGTAGGTAGGCGGAACCTAGTGTTAAGACACTCCTTGTTGTTACCAAAACGAGGAAACGAAAATAATTCATTCCTCCGTGTTGGAATCGAGCTCACAACCGCCGCTTTTCAATTAGATTAATTAATTCCCATAGTCGTTTTGAGAAAATATTTTTTTGATATCTTTCTTATTGGGTTATTATAGCCCATATTATCATGAAACAATCTTTATATCACAAATCCCACTCAGCAGGTAATGTCTTGATAACGGAGTGTCTTGACACTACGTTTCCTACTTACCCTGCTATATATGGGATACAGCGTGACGCTAAGCTAACAAAAGATTTTTATTTAACAAAAACACGCAAGTAATCTTATAATATCTTAAGACAAAGAATGGAGTATCTCTAAGCTAGGTTCTTTTTTGAAAAGTACCTGTGTATTACTTTAAAAAAATAAAAATAAATAGCTTTAGCTAAATAACATGGTAGGCAACAGGAACCTGGGCACCTAGTGTTAAGACATTCTATTCCATTTTTAATTCTGAAGGCAATACATGTTGAATGTCGAAATTCAACGCCGTGCTTTGTCTTGTTACCAGTGCGAGAAAATGAAATTTAGAATAAGTGGGAATCGAACCTGTCACATTTATAGTCGCACGCTTGTGCCCCTGCGCCACAACTGACCACAATTGTACATTACTTGAAGATACAAAAATGAGAATTAAAAAAACCACACAAGCAATAAATTACACTAACTGGAAAGTGAACCTGTACGCATCACGTATGCGCAATAAAAGTCGAAGGCTTTATTATAACGGTTGTACAGGGTGATTTATTTCAGGGCGTCTTTGAATATTTGATATTTTAACTCGGTTTTTTGTAGGAAGAAAAACGTATATATATAGTGCTGTTTTATGTCGTAGCAGAGAGATCAAAAAAATCTAGAGGCTTAGCTCTCCACTCTTACGATCATCTTAATCAAAAATGTCTATACTAATGCTATAAAGCTAAAGCCAAACAAAATGTTTGGTTGAACGCTCTAATATCTGAAAATACTGGCTAAAATTGTTTTTTTTTGTGCTTGAATAATGACAAGACAAAGTGCGGCGTAGAGTCTAGACACTCAGCACGTAAAGTTTTGAATTTGGCTGAGAAGCGGAGAATTAAGCGTTAAAAAACCATCTCTCTGTTTACTCTGCTATACAGAATAAATCATGAAGCTGAAAAATATGTGGCACATATTAAGCATGGTTGAGTATAGCATTTATATTTAAGGATGTAGTGGCACATTAGCACAGCGTCACCGCTGTAAACAAAATTGTGTTTCGATAGAACGATAATTCGATGATTTCGATAGATCTAACAATATATTATGATTAATAATCAAGGCAAGTCACGGCGTTGAGTTCCACGCAACGTCTGGGAAACTAAGCTGTGTGTGGGGAACACGGGAGTGTCTCAACACTAGGTTCCCTCTACCCACTTTATATATACAAGGTACAGCGTGAAAGGACAAAATAGTAATATTATAAACTTTTTTTAAAACATCTTGTATATACGAGTATAAGGTGTGAGTACCCTTTATGCTCGTGGTTTGAATGTAATTCCCATGAAATATGGACTTTATGGGTTACATAAAAATGTGACTTATCCGGCACTAGCGACCCACCTGCGGCTTCGCCCGCTTAAACTTAATATATTATAGCGAAATTATAAAAGAATACATAAATAATTGTATGTTATGTTGCATTCGGGTGTACTTTTAAGTTATATTACTGTAAAGTTTTATGTAAATTCCTTCAGTAGTTTTTGTATATCTCACCTCACAAACTTTCAGATATTAATAATCGGGTTGTGTTGCTGTCTGACTGTGTTGTGGGTGACTGAAATGTGGGTTCGATTGTTCGCGATGAATGTTTTTATAGCTTCACGCTCTATCCCGCATATAGGAGGGTAGGCAGAGGAAACCCAATGTTATGTTGTTCCGTCCCCCACTTTTCACCCACTTTTTCACATATTTGTTGTTAGAGGAACTAAACACGCACCTCTTGTATACACCGAAACGACTTCATTGGCCTAAATATCCATTTCTTCGCTCTGGTGTAGAGGCAAAGCGCGGCGTTGAGTTCCGCTACTCAACACGCAATGCCTCCAGAATTCGACGAAAAGTAGGGAACGGAGTGTGTACACAAGGTTCCCTCTACCTACCCTGCTGTGAGATACAGCGTGAAGCTGATTTATGATCCTAAATTATTATTTCTTACACAGTATTATTCCACACTTGGAAAAGAACGGTATGGCTTAGTGGTCAGAGTGCTTGAACGGTTCCAAGGGGCGCTCTTTCAAATATCGCTACGTTATATTCCTAAATAGATCATAGATTCTAAATAGATCATCATAGTCGAATATTACAAAATTATAACATTATCACAGACATAAACGTCAAATTGATTGCCTCTCTTTTTTGAAGTCGGTTAAAAACATATAGCTTAATGCAATACATTTCCACACTTATCAGCGGTCAGCAGTCAAACATAACAAAGAGATGGGTACAGTTGAGATGAATAGTGATATTTTAAGTATTTAAAAAAAAAGTGTAAAAAAATTAACGTAGAGGAATTTAAGCCTCTTGGAAACCGTTCAAAACCGAAAAGTCTGTTCGATTGGACGGCGGCGACGGCATTAAATTCCGCAGTGCTTGGGATTCGGATAGAAAATGAACAAATTATTAAAAAAATAAAATATGACCACTACAGCCCCTGCAGTGGCGTAGTATGGAGAGACGAGAGCAATGGTTGTGGATCATTCACTCGCGGGACAGAGAATTGATGATTTATTGACAGAGTGGTTAATCAACACGTAGTCCGTCAAAAATTGAGGGTATAGTGCTAAACGGAGTGTTTTAACACTAGGTTCCCTCTGCTCACCCTGCTATATGCGGGATACAGCTATACGCCGTATACATAAAAAAATTAAACCACTTTTACACACAATAGTACAGAATAGTTTGACCAAGGGTCGCTATCTCTCAACCGCAGCTGCGTTAAGAAAATATTATTTCGTTCCACACTTTTCTTTTAGTAAGTGTTTCTTAAATTTGCCACTGAAAGTGTTAGAAAGGTATTTTTTTATTTTGACATATACATTATATGTAGTTCAATATCAATGACGCAAACGCGGCTTCGCCTGCTTAAGATTGTTGTTATGTTAGATAGCCAAATTATACTAAATAAATATTATAATGTTGGGTTTAAATGTTTTCCCGATGTATGAGCAAAATTACAGTAAAGTTTCATCCAAACCCGTTGAATTTACGTGAAAGAAGATTGGTTAGTTGGTTACACGATTATTACTAACTAATCTGAATGACTTGCTTGTTTATAAACAAAAAAAATGATTGACTTCCTCTAGTACTTCCACTTTTATGAAAAATTAAGTCGGTTAACAAAAAGTAAATGTTAAGTAAAGTTTATATAAAAAAAACTAACTACATTTATATATACATTTATATATTTTTAGACTACATTTATATATTTACTTTAAACAACATTTATAAACGAGACGGTGGCTAGTTCGATTCCTACCCGGGATATCTAATTTATTTTTAAAAGGTTTTATTCGACTTGCCGTGTTTGTATGTGTGAGCTTAAATTTTGATTATGACTTTATTTCCTATAAATGATATTATATATAAACAATATTGTTGTTAATTCAAAATGATTGACGCAACAAAATGGCGCATTAAAAATTGTTAAAAACCAACCTAATATGTATATAAAATATGCTTTGATATGTGAAACATAATAAATCAAGTAAAAAAATGTTTTTAAATAGGTTTTATTAATAAATATTTTTATTTCTCCGCTTTGGTAGACCAAGCGAGGTTATGAATTGCGGAATTCAACAAAAAATGTAAAAAAAATGCATCGGAAAGTGCGGAACGAAGTGTCTTGACACTAAGTTCCCTCTATCTACCCTGCTGTATGCAAGGTTACATGAAAACATATGTCATATTATACATATGTTAATTTCTACCAATAAACACGTGATGTCATTATTTGTGCGGGATAAAGCGTGAAATTAGTTTTAAAGCGTGAAACCCATAAAAAAGCCACTCAAATCACACACAATTCACAATATTCATTATTTCAAGTGCATCAAGCCCTCCTCCGACAGATTTACGACCAGCCCAAAGTGTTTCCGGATAGGCGATGCGGATAGAAACGTTATCCGGCTTAAGCTTATACTTGGCTTAGTTACATGAGGATTGTATGCTATTTTCTTATTTTATTGAATAGAGGCCATCGTGGACGTAAATCCGACGATTGGGGGTTCAATTCCGATTCGGAGGACTTACTTGAAAAGATAATTCGCTGTGTTGAATGTTGCCAGTCAAAATACCTTGAACCTTGAAAATTGGGTGGCTAAGAAACGGAGGTTTTTAACACTAGGTTTCCACTGCCTACTGTTTTATATGAGGACGTATAGTGTATTTAAAAAAATAATCATAAAAAATAAATATTTTAGCACTAGAATTAATAGAAATACAATTCAACAAGATATCTCAAGAATTACTGAAACAATTTCGATTAAACTTGAACTGTTCAATAACTTGAAATATATTACTACATACATTATTACAATCAAAAAGGATCTACTATTCTATATGACATTTTCCGAGAAATTTGTTGAGAAACATACATACCTATGGAATTAAAGACATGTGCTTGAAAGCCTAAATAGACCATCGTACTCAAATATTATCTTTTGACAATAATATGATATACAATATACATTGTATTGACATTCGGGCGGAATCCGTCTGTCCTTCTATATATTATTTATTTATAGAATCACCGGGTAATAAAAACCTACAGGGTGCCTTCCATTGACCTAAAATTATGTATTTTGACATACAGCACAAATAAAAGAAAAATTCCATAAAATGAAAATTCATAGGCTCATCACAGATAACAAAACATTATATTAAGAACAGAGTGTATCAACACTAGGTCTCCTCTTCCTTCTGTTCTATATGCGAGACACAGCGTGAAGCAAAGAAAAAAAGCACAAAAAACTTATTTTTCAAAGTCGATTTAAAAAAGGCAAACATAAGTCAAGCAATACATAAATGTAAATGTGTAACATTCGTTTAAGACGCTCAATAAAATCCTTCTCAATTCCAATTTTATTCATAGACTTGCTTTATGAGGGGGAGGGGTGTGAGTTCAAATACTAGTATGTTTTTAGTTAGTTTCTATATAATACAGTAATACTAGCGACAATATTATAGCAAATTTTAACAAATGTTTATATAAATTGTAGCCTACTCGTATGTTATTTACTCGTATGTTCAAATACAAATTAAAAAAAACTGGACAAGCGCGAGTCGGGTTCGCCGACCGAGGATTCCGTAAAAATTTGTAGGTCTTGAGTTTTTTCTGAAATTCAGGTTTAGTTCAGCCAGAGCCCTTTCATTTTATAACTCACTTGAACTAGCGGCTTTAATACCAAATTTTTCCCCCATTTGTAAGATTATTATTTTTTAGGATTTTACCACAAATATATAGTTTTCAGATTTTTTCTTGAATTATTACCTACTACCCGTAGATGCTAGCTGCCAAATTTTATAATTCTAGGTTAACTGGAAGTACCTTATGAATTTGGATTCCCTTCATAGTGTCGAAATACGCGTTTTTTGCGATGTAAATGGCCATTTTTTTTCTAAGTAAGTATAGAAATACGTTTAATATCAGGAACTCATGGGGCCGTTAATCTGAATATATGGTTTGAATTTCAACTCGATATGCGCTAACTCGATATGCCAAGCGTTCGTGAGAAAGGGTCTTGACAGACAGACAGACGGACTGATAACAAAGTGATCTTATAAGGTACGGAACCCTAAAAACCTTTTTGTCTACAGCGCTCTTTTTCAGCCTCATCCTAATTCACAATATTTTAAATTATAAAACATAAATCGATATAATAATAAATCACCACATAATAAAATATACAAGTTATAAAAAAACAATTAAATAACTACTCATGCTATATATCATCCATTATTAGTGGAAAGGAAAAAAGAAATTTAACATTCCAACAGAAGAAAAAACAAGTGTATATATTTAATTAAAGAGTGGGCACTGCTTCTATATCCAAAAAACAAAAAATAATAACAAAAAAAAAACAATAATATGAATTTAAAACTGTAAATCTAAAATACCGCAGCCTAATAATATGTATTTAAAAACGCAGCTTAATATGTTTCTTTAATTTTCTTTTTAAAGTCACAAATGACCAGCAGTTCACCCGCACTGGTGGAGGCAGATCGTTCCGCATCTTACTATGATGTATCATATTCTACTAATCCTACTATCCTACTAATGGATGGATGTTTGTTCCACTTTTACGCAAAATCTACTGAACGGACTTAGATCAACTCTACAGTAATATAACTTACACATCAGAATAGTACATAGGCCGCGATTTATCTAAACATACAGTCTATATTTGTTTGTATATACTATAACAATAGGTTTGGCCGCTAGTAAGCAATATACTATGAATTTTTTTTTATCAGCTTCACGCTGCATCCCGCAGGGTAACACAGCAGGGTATGCAAAGGAAACCTGGCGTTAAGACACTCCGATCGCCACTCCCTGCCGGATGCTGGAGGCATTGCATGTTGGGTGGCAGAACTCAACGCCGCGCTTTGCCTCTATATCAGAGCGAAGAAATGCAAGTATAAATTTAAGTAAATATTTCATCTCCTCGAATGGTCAGGATCAGTCGGTTTTACAGTCACATATGAGGCCAGTCGTGGCGCAGTGGCTTGTGCCACTGCGCCACGACTGGCCTCATATTCATATGATATTACTATAAAGTTTCCACTAACTACGAGACAAACAACAACTAACCTTCTCGTTACACTTCACAGATGGTTTGACTAAATAAGGAACGCCTGGCATCGGAAACATAGACGGCATCATGGCTGGCGCAAATATTACTTTTACAGCTTGCCCTTGACAGTTGCAAGATTTTGACAGTTCACTGTCACCGGATTTTGATAGTTCAGTGGCACAGGGCACGGAGATTTCTGGGCAAGAGCTTAAAATATTTTCTGTACAAGTTTTTGACAAACCACCAGCACAGGATTTTGATAATTCTCTTGCACAGGATTTTAGCAGTTCCTTGCCACAGGATCTTTGCAGTCCACTAGCACAAGGCTTCGAAAGTTCACTTGCACAAAGTTTCTGCAGTCCACTTGCACACGATTTTGACCGTTCACTAGCACAAGATTTTGACAGTTCCACACAAGATTTAGACAACCCAGCACAGGTTTTCGCTTTACTTTGATTAGAGCAGTGTTTTGGCTCTACACTCACTGTATCCTCACAATTATGGTGACAACAATGATGACAATATTTTACAGTTTGACAGAAATTTTTACAGTCTCCAGCTTGATTAGAGGTGGTCACCATTTCAGATCCATCAGAGCTTTGGTAAAGTTTAGGCTTCTTGTTAAAATCCTTGGGAATTTCTAACAACGGTATCTTCCTTTTGGTCGGAGTTTCTAGTAAATACTTAGGCTTATCGTTTTCTTTGGTGTTTGAGTTATTGTTAAAAGGATGGACTAATAATGTCTTTGAGGTTAAAAGGGTTTTAGAGGTCCTCGCGCCAATAGCGGCCCCGAGGGGCTCTTCTCTGTTTGGTGAATCCAATTTGAATGATTTCATACACTTTTTTGAAACTAATATTACTAAACCCTTTTTCCAATAGAGTTAAAAAAACCGTTTGTAAATTTAATTTTATTGTCAAAATGTGAAATAGTCAATAGAAATAAACAGCATGTCCTTGACCCCAACAACCCCACAAGTTATTGTTTGTAAACAAACAGACAACAATTTGAAAAAATACTTTGTTTACACAAGAAAATGATCACAAATCTGAAGAAAAGCACGCTACTTTATTATCTTATACAATTGTTCATATTTTTAAATGATTTTCATTTAAATATAAAAGTATTTTATATGATTTTATAAAGAAACGGGATTAATACGTGTTCTCTAGGCGACGTTCCGTTTAGTACTAAAGCACATTTGATGTAGAGTGATTGGGCGGCGACTTGGGCGGGCGGTATTTAACCACGCCCAGAATATCTAGCATTAAATAATTTCTCAGTCTAGACAAGACAAGATGGCGTTGGTTTTCATGTGTTTTTCTTTTTTTTTGAGCGATTTGCTTTAGGTAGTAGGTTCGAAATGTGAAGTAAAAGGTTAATATGAATAACTATGTTTAATTTATTTTCATTTTCTCGCTGTGGTAGACGAGGCTCGGATTTGAATTCCACGACACAATTCAGCGGAGAATTGGGAACAAAGAGTGTTAACACATCTAGTGTCCCTCTACTTACTCTGTTATATGCGGGATACAGCGTAAACGTTTCAACTGTAACTTTAAACAATTATAAAGCCATAGCATGTATATCACTTTGAGGCCCTCATGACGCAGTGACACAAGCGCGTGAATGTAAATACCACGTTTGTGGGCATAATTCCCACTCGGGGGAATGAAATATTAAATGTTTTCGTTTACTTTATCTGAAGGATCACTGCTTGATCAATGACCGTCCAGTGATCTCTGGACTGGTGCACCCCAGTATCAGCTTTAGCCTTTTGATCGCATACAACGTAGAGCCATTCGAATCGTTGGGGACTCATGATTTGTTAAAGGCTTGTCACTTTGGCTCTGCTTAGAGACGTCTCTTTATTCATCTGTCTTTACTTGCCGCCATTCTCTAACCGCACAGTATATCACAAGCTCAAATATCATCCACACCACCTGGATACGTAACACTCCACTACTGTGTGGTTGCTTAGGAACTTCCTTCCAAGAGCTACGCAACTGTGGAATGGCCCACCTACGTTTCAGTGTGTATGTTGTATTCTGTGATATGGGGACCTTCAAAAAGCGCGTCTATCTCCACTTTAAAGGCCGGCAACGCACCTGTAGCTCCTGTGGTGTTACACGGAGTCGTAAGCGGCAATAATCACTTACCATCAAGTGATCCGTACGCTCATTTGCATTTTCTCTTCCATAAAAAAATACTTACTTTGGTAACGAGACAAAGCGTGACGTTGAGTTCTATCACTCAACACGTAATGTCTCAGGAAAACTGTTGAAGGAGCAGAATGTAAGTGTCTTAACCTAGTGTTAAGATACTTCATTCTTCAAATGAAGTGTCTTCAACACTAAGTTCCCAGGTTCCCTCTGCCTACCATAAGGTAGGCAGATAAATGCAGGATACAGCGTGAAGTAAAAAATAATGTGTTTTATATAACTATTAATACTTTGCGTTGACTGTGATCATTTGCATAACCCTAGCTTCGTGATACCATACGTGTACCGTAAGTATATACAAAAGCAATAATATACATCTGTATTATTATATAATAATTGTGTTATTTAAATATTTTTCTTTCGTTACCAAATTAATAACATTTCTAAAGTTCATATTTTTATTATTTTGGCGGAAAGTGGGAAACGAAGAGTCCTAACACTAGGTTCCCTCTGCTTAGATTGCTTTGAGCGAGATAAGGTGTATTTATAGAAATTGACCGCATAAACTAACTTTTCTAGTTTCGTTTAAGGTCTTTTAAGTCATTTTTTATTTAAAAACTGATGACACTACACTGACTACTGACTGATAACACATTCTGTCCGTAAATATTCTGAATTAATTATAGGTTCTCAACTCGTCAAAGACTCTACATGCTTCGTCTGTTTGTTCGACAATCAGTAACGGAAGAGTTTTATGTATATGTATATAAGGAGGGCAGGTTGGTAAGAAACGGATATAAAAAAATTAAGATGTTTTCAAATATCTGTCAATTACCTAAATATAATAATATTATAATAGGTTCCCTTTAAGAACATGGAGGTACCAATTTTTCAAAAACAATTGAACGGATTTTGATGAGATTTGGACTAACCCTAAGTTGACCTGATTTAAATTATAAAAACTGATTTGGACGAATACACACTCTTAGAAATATTAAATTTGGAACCCTTTTGTTTTTTATATATAGCAAGATAGGCAGTGGAAACGTAGTGCTTAGATACTCCATCCTTCAAATACTACTTTCGTAATATTGTGTCCATATATATTTACATACAGACAGCTCAAAAAATAATTTACTTTTTTTTAAATAGTTAATAATTCACAATCCAAACAAAAAAAAGCAAAACAAAATTATTCAAAATTCAAAAGAAAAAAGTTTTCAAACAAAATTCAGCCTCATTAATATTCACGGTACAAATTCGTTCCACGAAAAATCAACATCCTAACGAATCTATTGTCTTAGAGCTTTTGTATAGAAAATCGTGATTAGAAAGCCTTAAATGGTAACTGGTTCAAATATTAGAGACCATTGTGGTACAGCGTTTGGAATCGTGGAGGTTGCGAGTTCAATTCCCACTTGGAGAAATTACTTTTTTTTTTAGCTCGACGCTGTACCTGCATTTAACAAGATAGGCGGAGAAAACCTAGTGTAAAGACACTCTATTCCCCACGCTCCCAATTTTCGAGACATTTGCGTGCTAAAGGCGGAACTCAATGTAGCGCTTCATCTTGTTACCATGATTCAATCTACTATCGTCACGTGTACAGTCGCATGATGTGCCACTGCGCCTGTGCCGCCTCAATGACTACATTTCAAGTATATTAATTTTTCTCTGATTAGACAAAAGACAGTGTTGAGTTTCACCCGTCAGTGGCCGTATCTAAAAACATTTCTCGGAATTGCTTTAGAATCCCTTCTCTGCTTAACATGGCAATGACATAATGATAATGTGTCACAAAATTTAAATTTATATGTATATATAAATATACTATATCTTTATTTGCAGGTTTAATTATTTTTTGTTGTGATAATAAAGTTTGCCCTTTTATTTTTGCCCGTTTTTAGGGTTCTGTATCCAAAGGGTAAAACGGGTTCTGTTACTAAGACTTCGTTTTTCTTGACTCATATTTCATGAACCTATGATAGACAGTGATGATTTTAACATGTGATGTATATCTGTTGCCGCTACAACAACAAACACTAAAAAACAGAATAAAATTAATATGTAAGGAGGCTTACAATCAAGGTTATTTTTTTTTTCGTTTTTATAAATAAAGATATTTTTAGTTTTAAAGTAAAAATTTTGTCACCAAAAATCTGGAGCTGGCACCTGATATGCTATTCTAGCCTTCTCTATTCTTATCTTCATGGTTTAGCAACTTCACAAGTTTTTTTTTATTGCTTGGGAAATGGAGGATGTAGTCTTAAATCCTATCTGATGACAATAAGATGTTTTCGTTTACCTAACCTAATGTCCTTGTTATTATTATTTTTTTAACTATTTTAGTGTTTTCGTGTGGATTAGAGGAACGGAACGTCCTAACACTGGGTTCCCTCTGCCTACCATGCCTATATACGAGATGCAGCGTGAAGGTAAAAAAACGAAACGGAAAATGGCAGTTGTGTTATGCTCTCTGCCTCTGTAGATACAAAAATATGTGAAAATAATAAGATAAACAAAATAAAGGTATTAAGTTGTATTTTGATCAAGGGCTTAAACTCCAATTAATAGACTAATTCTGTTTAAACTTAATCTTGATTTAAATTCTTTTTACACTGTACGACTACTATACGATCCATATGTAAAACGTGATTTTTTGGTTGTTTTAACTTAAGTATCTCTCTATATCCAATTTCACGCTGTATCCCGTATGTAGGCAGTGGTATCTAAGTCTCTCTGTCTAAGTAAGTCTGTTAGTGTTAAGATACTCCATTTCCATGGGCGTAGGAGCGAGTCTGGTTGGTCCGTGCTCACTTCAGAATACTCTGGTCTGGGCAAAAAATTAGAACATATCTGTTCAAAGCTAAAATCCAGAAAGAGAAGAGAGCATCTGAATGTAAACGCAACGGTTGTGGGTTCTACCCTCACCCGATAATTTACACAGTATTTTGTAAAATTAAAATTATTAGTAAATTTCTGACGTAAAATTGAAGTAAATGCTTTCTCATATAAATTAAAATTAAAAACCAACAACTTATAAGAAAATAAAAAATAAAAAAATAAAAAAAAATCTCTGCTTATTATCACATATACAATCATGAATCATGAATCCAAAAATAGAAAAAAAAAATAAAAAACGTTCTTTTATGCCCATTAGGTATGTTAAACATTTTAACTGAAAGTTTTATTTTCAAATTGTAACCTTCGTCTCTCGTCTAGAGTGCAGCTTCGAATTCAGTCACTCAAGTTTCAATATACAATGTCTCGAAACTCGACAGAAGGTGGGGAACGGATGTCTTAACACTAGGTTCCCTCTACCTAACCTAGACAAAGACGAAGAAAAGCCAGATAAAAAAGGTATCGTATCGTATGCTATGAACAACGTTTTTAACGGTCCGGTACTTTAGGGATGAAACGACCTCGTAAGGGTGACCTTAATTTATATTTATTGTTAGGGGTAGCTTTAATACCTTTGTGCTTATAATTTTAGCCTACCTTTATTTGTAAGACGAATATAGTAGATTCGATTTAATTGAGGTAAATCTATACTCTATACTATTAATAATATAAAACAGAAAAACTTTTTTGGTTTTGACGCGCTAATCTCAGAAACTATTGATTTGAATAAAAAATAATTATAGTTTCGATGTAACCCTCTGTACCTGCGGTCAGAGTCATACACAACAAGCAGTTACCTTCATTTAACCACGCGGGCGAAGTAAAAAAACCGGACAAGTGCGAGTCGGGCTCGCCCACCGAGAGTTCCGGAAAAAAATTGGAGGTCTTGAGTTGTTTCCTGAAATTCTGGCTTAGCTTAGCCATTTCATTTTATTAGTTAGTTTTTAGGTTTTAACTTCCTGCTTAACTTAACTACCTGTGATGCTAGCTTCCAAATTTCTTAATTCTAGGTCAACCAGAACCTATGAATTTTGAGTGTTATCGTTGAATGTTCGATTCGCACTCGAGGAAAAGAAATATTTAATATTTTTATTTCTTCATTCAGGTGTCCACTACTCAACACGCAATGCCTTCGAATTCGGCGAAAAGTGAGAAGAGTGTCTTAAAATTAGGCTCTGCCTACGCTGTTAAATGCTGGATACAGCGTGATTAATAAAAAATACGAAGTCAGAAACTATTCAGATCGTAAATTCGCAAAGTTCCGACAACTAGGGTAAGATGAGATAGGGACAAAACCTGTCTGCGGCTGATGGCCTTTGATTTAGTATGAGGGTACCTTTATCTTTGTATTTTATACCGTCGTGGCACAGATGCAGCATTTCATTGTACGCGGTATATTGTTTCATATCGCGGTGGTTGTCGGTTCGATTCCTATTTGGGAGGACGATTACAATTAGATGATTTTAGTATTCGACGCTCTGCCAGATATACGGTTGCAACGTCTCACTATTTGCATCGTAGTCTACTGACCGACTGTAAGATGTGGTGGGTTCGATTTCCTATTCATAAGAATGGACAAACGTTTATATAAAATTTTCCCCGCGCTCTGGTATATAAATCACAGCGTTTAGTTCCTCTACTCAACACACACCTTTACACTATCACCCTCATGGCACAGAGACGTTTGACTGTAAATGCGACGATTATGAGTTAGATTCCTGTTTGGAAAAATGGAGGAATGATTCTATTTAAGTTTTTGAAGTGATAACTTCTTACGATATAGCAAAGTACTTCGTTACGTAACGCGTAACCACGCCAGTCTGTCTGGCGTCCTTTTCTCTCACACATACGGCACCGGCAGGCAAACTCCTTCTCTCTCACTCTAACCCACAGCGCTAGCCGTATTTCGAACAGACGTCCCTCTCTCCTTTCTTCGCCTGACTCAGTATTTAGTGTGCGATAGACATATTTTGTTGACAGTAAACATATAACCTAAATGTCAATTGTTACTTTTTTGTTAGGATTAAATAATATACAGGTGGAAGTGTAACCACCACTTTAAAAGAAACCACAGTTTTAATTACTCTATAAAAGCCTAATGTAATTAAGAAAAAAATTAATTCCCAAAAATGAAAAAGTATTTTTTTCAAAAATAAATAATAAAATTTTTGTTTTAAAATACAACGAGGTTTGTAAAGAATAACGTAAGCACTGACTAACCTGTCAAAGCGGCAACGTCGCACACGCCTCATTCAAGACATCGAGTCGCAGCAACTAGCGTAGGTATGTAGCTAACGGCGACGAAGTGATATTAAATTAACGCTACATTTAGGAATACACACACTTTTATCATATTATTTCTGTCCACTTATTATTTGCTACGTTTTTAAATTTTCTGCGCGGCTAAGTCTTGATGCGTAATTCTTTGCCGGTGCTCGTCTTCTATATGGACTTCTGACGCACAAACTTCATTTTTTACTTGCTCCCAGAAAAAAAATCAAGCGGCTTGAGGTCCGGGGAACAGGCAGGCCACCGCCGAGGTCCATACCGTTCGATCCATTGATCTCCAAATATGTTCACGAGCGTGTTTCTAGCAAGCACTCCAGAGTGTGCAGGCGGGCTCCATCTAACTGAAACCACATCTTACGATATACGTCTAGGGGGATCTGGTCGACATATTCTGTTAAGGGGCCGCGTATGAGTTCTAAAAATTTCGTAGTGTTTAAATTGCCGACAAGAAAAACTGGCCCTAATATTTCATTTCGATGAATTTCAGCCCATACATTGACAACAAATCTGTATTTATGATTAGCATATCGATTTAGATGTAAATTTTGTTCATTCCAATATCTTAAATTTTGCGAGTTATGGCTAAATATCGTACGTAGCAGTTCTTAAACCGAAGTCGGGTTCAATCAGGCAGGTAGGATAGCCAAGTAATGAGACAAGCAGCACTATTAAGGTCCGAATAACACACTAGAGTCAGAACAAAATAATTTAAAAGATAAAAGAGCAAAATACAAACAACACAATATTCAACAAGGAACATATACTAGTTATATATTCTATAACAAAACTTTAAAAATCTTTTGACATCAACAACAAAGTTGTCAGTGTTGCAAGTGATCAGCCGTCAGTGTGTGTGTTTATGTTTATAAAAATATTTACATATTTTACCCCAAAATTCGAATACTAGTTTGCATTAATAAATACTTAATAGTAATAATAAAAACAAGCAAAAAATAATAAAATATTCATTTGGAATCTATTGACACATAATTATAAGTCAAGTCAGTAATTTTTTATCGTCACATGAGGTAACCCCTTAAGGATAGACCAAAAAATTCTAATAAAATTAAATATACTGGCAACTGAAATAATTGTGAACTAAAAAAAATATTTAAAATTTCATTACAAGTTTTGATGGAGTTTGCTATTGTTTTCGCATATTATTTAAGTTACTTGATATTTTTAAAATTACATTATTTAATTATATATTTTATTTCCTGTATTTTACTACGTAGTTTAAGTTTAGCTATTAAAATGTCTAAAAGCAATCATAGAAGATGTGCTAAGTGTGGTAAAACACCTACTCAAGATGTGGCCATTTCCATTCACAGATTTCCTAAGCCAAGAAAGGATAATAGTGCCAAGTAAGTGATCAGACTCCAAATCTTAATTGATATATTTTATTATATAGCCAATAACAATAGGTAGATACTTTCATGATATTTTAGTTAATAAAAACAAAAGTGTGCAATGGTGGCTGCGGTGCCACATCCAGTTTTTACTAAGTAATGTATAACTACTCTGAAGCTGTAAATAAATCAGCTTCGCGTTCCGCGCACGCAGGAGGGTAGACAGAGGGAACGTAGTGTTAAGATACTCCGTTCGCTACTTTCCGCTGAATTCTGGAGGCTGTGCTTGTAGAGTGACGAAACTCAATACCTAGCTGTGTATATGTAGGGAACTATTATTTATATTTGTAGTTTATTTGATATATGTCATTTATGTATTTCAATATTGTAATTTATTTATTTATCATTTATATACATACATACATTTAATAGAATTTATACATTTCGTATTCAGTTTATTTTTAGAAAGCGCTCGCTGCCGTAGACTGAACCGCTAAGGTGTCGTAATATTTACGCCTACCCCCTTGTCGACGACATATTTAATTATAACAGTCGATGCTTGCTACTCGTTGCGCTTTCCATACGTTCCTTTGTTTTATTTAGTATTTTATTCCAAATTTGTATCTTTCGTGTTCTGTTATATGTTATATATATATACAGTACAGACAGAGACAGAGAGACAGAGAGTTATATATATATATATATATATACAGTACAGTACAGACTTTCCTGTATATACTGTACTGTGTTTAATTGTGATTTTACCATTTGTGTTATCACTGTATGTACATTTAAAGTGGTGTTGATTAAACTCAGTGCTAAACGTGAGTAGAATTTTATAATTCACCATCAACACTATATTATCAGGGCACTGGCTTGGGCCAAATATTGTTGGCCTACTAAAGATTGGATTTCTATGGAATCATTACATTCTCTATTTATTGCCAATAAAGTCCTATGTGGGATACATTTTAGTACATCACAATTTTATGGTATTAAAAAAAGAAAAAGACTGGGGGATAAAATAAAAGGATGATCGCTTCGAATACTCAAAGGTAGATAATATTCAAAGCATAGGTGCCCCTAGAGCCCTTCTTCGTAGAAGTACCTCATGAGAGGCAAAATAGAGATACAGTAAAAGCTTGCCGAAGAATTGTGTTTTACACTGTGATTGTTTTAATACTAACTAATAGATGCTCTTGTCGTTTTTTATTAACTCTACGGGCTTTGCACACCTCTTTCGCCTCTTCTACTGTCATCAATCTCTTCACACTTACCTATCAAAGGGTCCTCATGCTTGTTACGTTTCCTTTCTTCAATATCGATAATGTGTTCTCGGATGTCAACGGAGTTGACTCCTCGCGTCTCTCTTACCACTCACTCGATCAGCTGAAACTATCTGAGCACGTTCATCATTATCAGCGTGACGTCCTCGCTAGTACGTGCCATTCTGCGTATCTCTTCATTGTGGATTCGGTCAACTAAGCTAACTCCGCATATTCTTACTAAGAGATTGCATCTTTACAGCTTAATAAATATTGTAAAGTCTTTATATATGCATATGATCTCATATCTACACATATACTCTTACAAAATATATATTATAAACATGTATTAAATATTCAATTAATGTCTCCATTGGCTGGCAAAGTGGAGCGCAAGAACTACATGTTCGGAAGAAATAGTGGTCAATATACGTAATGGTGAAAGCGGATGTGCGTTTACACATCTACACAAATTTAAAAACATTTTGACATGAGACATATCACATATGTGAATGTCTGACATCGACACTTGTGCCCTCATCCACGTGTGGGATCTCGCATTCACAGATATGATTTTACATAAACACATGTGAGTTCTCATCCACACATGTGAACTAATATACTCACATGTGATGTTACATCCATACGTGATCTGACAAGCTTATGTAAGACTGGCTTCTTTTAACTAAATATTTTCTTGGTATGCTTAAGAATTCAATGTCAGAGGTTTTTTTGGAAGGTAATGAGTAAAAAAAAACACAACAAACATACATAAATATATATTTCACATAAAATACATTAATACGAAAGATTAATATTCATTACGTAGTGACTGTAAACGCGATGCTTGTGGGTTTGATTCCAACTCGGGGAAATAAATTTGATGTTTTTTTTTACTTAGATAACATAACAAAGCGTCCACTAGGTTCTCTCTGTTGCTGCTATATACGAGACACAGAAAAAAATAAAAAAACAATTTTATTCATTAGCCAACGCTGCAAATTTATTAGCTATCTCTGTATGTTCGTCCTCGTCCGTTTCTCCGGAACTCTGTTCTGAATTAGTTCTTTCGGAATCCGAGAGTGAAATCTCACCTTCTTCCTCGGTTAGCGCTTGTACCCACTTTATATATTTTAGTTCTTCGCAACTTTCATATTTTTCTGTGGAAAATAATAAAAAATCAATGTTTCTTATTTAAAAAACTCATCAAGTGCTAGTCAGACTCGCTGGGGACTAAGGGTTCCGTACCAATTATTAATCTTTTAATTTAATAATTAGTTGAAGTAAAAAAATCCACATTACTTACTAAAGAACCGAACACGACCATCGATTCTTCCGTATTTCTTAGGAAAAGCAAAAGGAAATTTGAGAAAAAAGAGACGTGAGAGATGAAGAGATGAAAATAAAGACAAAGTGAAGATCATTTTGTTGTCCGCCTGTCTTTATTTTCATAAGGATTTTTCGTTTTGTATACAAAAAACAAATTATATATCTTTAAAATAACCAACAACACATGTCAATATAATAAAATACAAAAAACATATCAAAATATAATAAATACATAGATAATAAAACACAAACTACCTCTTTCTTCTGTAAAGTTGGGCGGTCTCAGCCATAAACATATTTTACCGTCCAGGGCCATTCTTAGTATCGCGTTGGCCGCTCTGTACGTGTCTAATCTGTGACAAAAATAAAGACAAGAGTTATTCATAAAATTTCAATTAAATATATACATAAATTATTGAAATTATAACCAAAATAATTAAGTATGTACCAATTATTGGCATATGGCGTAGGGTGTAGCTATAAGCGCGACGGTTGCCTGTTCGAGTATCACGAAAAGAAATTAATAGTTTTATATTTCCAACGGGACGATTATGCATTGGGTTATCACTTTAGTAATGTTTATTAATGTCTCACTCTGGTAAAATGACAAAGCACGGCGTTGAGCTCCGCCACACAATACACTATGTAAAAAAAAATCTGCAGTGCGTGCTGGGACGGAGTGTCTTGCCACTGGTCCATCTAAACCAGAGAAATACATCACTATTCTCTCAAAACCTATTCACCACTCACCTAGCCTTCACAATCAAGTGACTTAGAAAAAATGTTTTTGTTTTTCATTGTTTCATACAAAAGGAGAAAAAAAGGAAAAAGCATCCCAATTTTCTGTTCTAAATGCCATTTTCTACTTATCTCGATATTTTTTTTAGATAAAACATATTTTAAAAAAATATAAAAACAGAGAAAAACATCACTATTCTTTTTAAACATTTTTAAAGTGTTATTCCACACTTAGGAAAGAAAAATACTTATTTAGAAAACGTATAAAAATTTGAACGTAGCGGGACTCCAACCCGCGCCTCCTGGAAACCGACCAGGTGCTCTGACTACTAAGCCATGCGTTCTCGCCAAGCTACGTCGAAATTTTTATACGCTTGTTACAACTTATTTATGTTGTTAGCATCTCTGTAGGGAGATTTTTACAAATTTCCGCTACCCAAAGATAATTACTAAGAATCATCGTTTGGCAAGAGAGAAACTATTATACGTTAAATTTTTATACGTTTTCTAATTAAGTATTTTTCTAAATGAGTATCACTATTCTTTCCTCTAAATCCCACCCGCACTCACCTCGCTGCCTTAGCGGTCAAGTAACCGCGTTTCCTCGCCCAGCCGTCGCACACGTCGCGCGCCGACCAGCTGTCATCGTTCTCCGGATGCTCCATGCGTAGGAGGAGAGGGAGATTGATGCGTTCTGCTATATAACTAGAATAGAATAAAAAAAAACATACTTTTAATATCTTTAAGTTTTTATTCCACAATCGGGAAAGAAAAATACTGTTTTAGGCAACGTTTAAATAAAATTATGTTGCGAGATTTAAACCTGCAACTCCAGACAAGGTTAAAATTATAAATATCTTACCGTATAGTAGTGTATGGCTCTCTCAATTGTGCTATCGGATATGAACCCATTAATATCTGTATGGAGCGGGGCACTCTTGATGGAAAAACTAGCCCCGGACAATCGCACAGACGAACCTGTGTGTAAAAAAATATTATAAAAATCTAAACATATAATAAAACTGTAACTAATCGCTGTCTGTACATGGCATGCTGCATATACAGGGTGGAAGTGTCAGAGCTCCTTTTACGGGAACAGCATGTAGGGAATAATAGGTGTTGCTGACACTTCCATCGTGTATATTTTTGTAAAAATATTTCAATTATAAAATTTTAAATTTATTCAAAATAAATTCAAAGATAATGATAATATATTATGACGTAATATGTGGCGCAGCTTCATTAAATATTATGTTTTTACGTTTTTACCCTTTTAGGAACTGGAGACGGTATCAAGTCGAAACTACTATAATTTCTTTAACTCACCTGTGGTGTCAAAAATATAGTTTGAAAGTGTTTAGTGTGTCCGGGGGTTTTGGACACGGACACTACTTTCTTCCCCATTATGGCATTCATCAAGGAGGACTTCCCCACATTCGGTTGTCCCACGCAACCGATTGTTAGGACGCCATTTTTATATTTTTCGTGTGTGTAATATGTTGTGTCTGCTTTTTCTATTATTGTTTCACCTGGAATGATTAAATTAAGTTTTAGGTTCAATTGAGTTTGGGGTAATGTAATGTTCATGTTTTGTTTAGTTTCAGGGTGATACAACTATCGCCCATATAGCAGAGTAGCCAAAGGGAACCTTGTGTAAATAGTTACATGTGTAATTTTTTCTTTTAGTTATATACATTATCCCAAACATAGCAGAGAAAACTTAGTGTCAAGACATTATATAATAGATCCATTCTGTACCTAAAGGTTATGTTAATTTATGAAATCGGAATTTTGCGTGTGGAATTGTAAAACTCAACGCCGCGCTTTGTTTACGGGACGGAGGAATACATACATCCAAGAATTATTTATTCAATACAAAATTATATATTTAAAACGAGAAAACCGATAAGGCTGGGCATTTTTTAATTTGACTGATTTGAAATTTTTATATATCAAACTTCAAAACTCACCAACTTCAGTTTCATCCTCCTCAAACTCCACATTGGTCTCTTCTTTAATCTTCTTCTCCCATGAGGTTAGATCCACTTCATTCTTCACTATGTCCTTGCAAGCTTCGAGAAGTTTCGTTGCGCCTTCCGCGCACATTCTTTGACGGCCTTTGCGACGTCTTACTTGAAGACCTTTTATATATATAAAAGAAACACACAATTTAATATATATTTTAATTTACATTTTTTTATTTTAGTTATGTATTGTGGTTCATTATGAGATAATATTGTTAGGATTTAAATATTTTTAGCGGCTGTTCCGCTGTTTTGGTCAAACGACGCTCGAGTAAAATAAAAATCGAATTATTACGAGTGTTGACTGGTGGAATTCAACGCCGCGTTATAAACTTAAAAATAAGTATCTAATATACAGCGTATGAGCGTATTATAAAATATTTTCATTGTTGGTAAAGTTATACTAATATTTACAATTTATAATTAATATATTAAAAATATATAGAAACATGGTTACACATCCTTTCCTGATCTACCTACACGATGGTTCCAAGTTCAATTTCCACTCAAAAAAGTATTCAACACTCTTCAAAAACTATCCAACAAACCAAAACTATTCTACATACCCTTCTTTTTACACTAAATCAAAAAAGAAACAGAAAATATTCACCAGCTTTATCACTACTCCCGCCAGCCAAGTTATATCCGGGGCAGGACGTAAAGTACACTACTCTCAATCCCGGACATTTGGTGACCAAATATTCCTTCCACGCAGCCACTAGTGATGCGGGCACTAAGTCTATTTTATTTAGAACTAAAATCATATTTTTCTTTTGCTCGTTCACTACGTATTCGTAAAGGGACGGCGGAAACATCATACCCTGAAATTGGGTAAAACATTGAGGTAAGTTTAGGTAAAAACTGATAAGGTAAGTAATATACATATATGTTTTATATAGTCTAATTTTTTCAACTTTTACTTTGTAAGTTTACCTAAGTAAGCTATACAATAGTTGGACTATATATTTTTTTTAGTTTCATAGTTGAGAAGAGTGAAGTGGTATATTTGGGAAGTATGTTCAGTGGAGATGGCAGATACTAGATGGACGTAGAAAGGAATATTGCTGCCAGTGACAAGGTTAACGGAGCCTTAGCTGCATTGATGAGACGGCGAAATGTCAGCACAGCTTGTCAGCGTTTCGCCGTACACAATGCAGGGTTGGTACCGACTCTGTTATACGGCAGCGAAACGTGGGTATTACAGAAGAAGAATGAAAGAAAGATGAATGCCGTGGAGATGCGATCTCTTCGTAGGATATGCGCTAGTCAGCTTAACTAATCGAATGAAGAGATACACAGAATACTAAATACTAATACCCCGCTAGGGATAAAACGTGAAACTAAGTTAACTCATAGTTTATCGCACAGGGTAATCAGAGGGAACCTAATGGATAATTTACTCGTTTATCAAGGTAATTTAGGTGAATATGGCTTACGCAAAGTAAAATAAAAAAATAACGGTAAACAGATTTTTAAAATAAAAAAGTATCTATATTTTGTTTCTTTATTTTTTCAGATATTTCGTATTTTTGAAAAAAAAAATGTTAAGTTTGTTGCCGAATCTAGAACGATCCAAAAATAGAAAAAAATAGGACAATAAAAAACCCATTTGAATAAACAATATTTTGAGTTTGAATTTGGTGACCTAATAGTATTTTTACTATTGTCAATCTTCCTCTGGTAACAAGACAAAGCGCGGCGTTGAGCTCCGCCGCTCAAAAAGCAATATTTCTAATATTGACCAGTGTGTGAGGAGCGGAATCTCTTGATACTCTGTTTCAAACTCATTAAATCATTAACGTGGAATATTGCAGCCAATATTTCACGTTTTTTAATCTTCTTTAGGTACCAAAAACCAGAATAAAAGTTCGTAAATTAGAGTATTCTTAAAACAAAAATTTTTTTTAATAAAAATTAAAAATAAATTACTGTATTGTTTTATGTTATACTCACAGCGAATCTGACGTCTACGATTAGTAGTAAAATGTCACACATTTCCAAAACTCGCCACAATTGTCGCCATGTTTCAAGATTTAACTCAAAATACGACATATCTTTCCAATTTTCAGAACTTTGTATGTTCTGTACGTATTCCTTGAAAAAGATAAATTATAAATTTAATTAAATAAAAGCAATAAATTACACCAAATTCTTAAAGATATTTTTTTTTAAATATTTTATTTAACACATGTACTTTATTTTGTATACTTGATTAATAAGTTGTTATATAAATTAAAACCTATATGTTATATATTATATACTAGTACTCGAAAATAGTTTGAAGTGAAATCTATAGTTAATCACTTTATTTATTTCTGACTCACCCTAAAATATTTTTAGCTTACCCTAAAACACTTCAAACTTACCCTAAAATATTTCTGCTCTTGAGCGTCCAATTGAGCCGGTGTCATTGAAAAATCCCAGAGAGGTCTTTTCGGAAATGAAACTTCATTAGGAAAAAAATCTTTTGGATCTATTTCCATTTCTTTCTCTGTTACTGGATTGAGTGATTTTCTATAAAAATAAAGGGAACTTAGTGTTACGATACTCCGTTTCCCACGCACCGCCGAATCGTCTTCTTTCAGATTACGTGTTGAGTGGCTGAACTTAATACCGTGTTATTTTTTCAGGAATATTTAAACGATGAATAGTTTTGGAATTAAAGGTCATTACAACAGCTTTTGAAGTTACATAGAAATGTCAGTAGTGTCAGTCCTATAGGATCATCAGGTCCTACCACTGGCGAGGATGATATTTCTGCTGAAAAGATCTGACAAGAAACTCAAGTTATTCTTTTAAAATATTGGCCATTATAAGCTTTCCGAGCAAACATCATCAATATTGAATGTGTATAAACTGAATATGTTTAAAATATTATATAAATTGTATACATATAATACGAAATTTTTAGACCCAAAAATTAAAAATTCCACTCACAAAGCCTCTTCCTTCTTTAATTTAAGCTCTTCATCAGTCTCTCTATAGAATTTCAATGCATATCTGTTTGCATCACCTCTACCTCGTGACCGGTTTGGTTGATAGTTCACTGACACTACATCATAGGGATTTGTGTTTGAAGATGCTGGAAGTATAACAAAAATAATCTATACTGATATTATAAAGATGAAGTGTTTGTTTGTCTGAATAATCTTATCTCAGGAAGTAGTGGTTTGAATTGAATTCTATTTACTTAATTCTAATTACAGTTACACATTTAAGAATTTCCATATTCATGAGATGTGAGTTCAAATGTTTTCCAAAAAGTCCAAAATTGTCTTTGTGTTGCATAGTAAATTTATCAAGACATACTATAAGCATCACATTAATCATTTTGATGTAACCCATAGCACTTTAGGGATGATCATAAGTAACATACACAATTCTCTTTAACATTTTTAAAGTTTTATTCCATACTTACAAAAAAAGTGTATTAGTTAACGCTAAAACTATGTTAAAATTAGACATGGCAGGAAGGGCAAGTTGAAGTTATGTAAACAGTGCATATTCGTCATAACTATTTTTTTAGCTCCACGTTGGATCCTGCACATGGCAGAGGAAACTTAGAAATCTAGTGTAAAGACAGTTTGCGGCCCATTGTCCACCAAATTCTGGAGGCATTTCTGTTGAGTGGCAGATCTCAACACCCATTTTGTTTAAGACACTAAATATAAAAAAAATATGTACTTACTTGACATAAGTAATGTTTTATTTTGTTTTTTAACTTGTAGCTGCTGTTTCTTTGCTTTGCCGCTGAAAGGTGTTTTGCGTCTTGCTTGAGGCATTTTATACTTATCTAAAAATTTATGTTATACATGATTATGTATGATATAATTATAAATTATTTAAAACTTTAACACAATTTAAATAATAATTTAATTTAAATGATATTCATTTAAATTTTGTCTTGTGTAATATAAGAAACCATTTTTATTTAAAGTTTAATGACTTCATGACACATTTTTATAATTATAGTATAAACTAAGAAAATTTAATTTTATTTTAACATAATCATCTTAATGATAACTGCAATATAAATAAGAGAGATAAAAAGAAAATACATAAGTGGCACAAAAACGTGGTGGCTCATATTGGAAAGAAAATGCCGGCACACATATATAATGTGAATGATTTACTCTCAAGACAAAATTTAATTGTATCGAAGATTTTAAAATCAAAATATTATCAAAATTTACCTATTTCTAGTATATTTATTTTACTTTAATAAAAATATGTTGTGAAATTGTAACAACTTTTTTTACTGATTACAGCATTAAATATTCTAAATAAATGTACTATCTTACCAATTATAGACGTGTAATGATGTATTTAATTAGAATTCTTCTAATAAAACGTACTTATATTAATTTCTCGAAAAATCAAGCAAAAATACTATCCGGTATCAACAAAAGATGTTATTTGACGTTTTGTTATATACCATATGATTGTGATGTCATAAAAAAACTATTATACATAATGTGTATGGAATATTAAGATATTTTTGCTTATAATTATTTAAAACGTTACAATTAAATTTAAAAAAATTATGAAGTAGTAATTTTTTTAGTATATATAATTTTTATGGCTGTGTAAGCTACAGCCTTTGTATGCCCACAGCGTAGTTGTATTTAAAAAAAAAACAAATCAAAGATAACCTCAAATTACAAATGAAAAGTGACATTTCATGTAAATAAATAAACCGATTACGTTTGAAATTATTAAAAACTGTAATAATAGAAAATAAAAATTACAAAATGCTTCCACTTTCATTATTACGTACAGCTCAAAACCATCCGATGCTGGTAGAATTGAAAAATGGTGAAACCTACAACGGTCATCTAGTTAGCTGTGATAATTGGATGAATATTAACTTAAGAGAAGTTATTTGCACTTCGCGAGACGGCGACAAGTTCTGGAGAATGCCTGAATGCTATATCAGAGGTAGTACTATCAAATACTTGAGAATACCCGATGAGGTTATTGATATGGTAAAAGAAGAGACTCAGGTCAAAGCCAGGGGTAGAGGCGAGGTTAATAAGGGTAGAGGAGGTCAAAACATGAGATCTGGTAGAGGAGGCAGTAGGGGAGCCTTTGGCAATAGAGGCAGACCAGCCCCACTAGCCCGAGGTGGAGGTAATGTAGGTAGGCCGCAGAATAAAAACAAAAAGTGATGACTGTATGTTTGTGTTTTGTTTTAAATTAAATTACGTATTTGATAAGGATTTTGTTGTATTATTTATATAACATTACTAATATTTTACCATAATCTGTTAACTCAACACGCAATGCCTCCAGAATTTGGCAGAAAGTGGGGAACGGAGTGTCTTAACACTAGGTTCCCTCTGCCTACCCTGCTGTGTGCGGGATACATCGTGAAGCTGATTTATTTTATAATCTGTTATTGTGCAACAAAGTAAGCTAAAGTTTCTCCATTCTTAATGTTCCATACATTTAACATGCTCTTCAAAGGAATGAGTCATTAGTGACTGTAAGTACAGTATTTAGCTTACATTTCTAGCCACATATTGGATGATGTTTAAACGACTAATCAATCAACATGTAATTATTCTAAGTCATAACTCATAATACAAAAAAAAAAATTCTCCTTGAGTTTAATTTTTCAATCTGCAAAGCAACAGAATTGTCTATTGAAGGGAGCTGGGGCGAAGGCCTTTAGTTTAATCATATTTTTTATTGTTAAATAGTGAGAAACTTAAGTTCTAGGCCAGAGAGAATATTCAACTCCAAAATAGATATTTGGCTGATAAAAATGATGCCAGTTGTGGTGTAGGGGCACAAGTGTGCGATTATAACGCAACAGGTTGTAGATTTGATTATCACTCAAAGAAATGAAATATTTAATGCTTTAATTTCTCTGATAACGAGGCAAAGCTAGGCATTAGGTTTCCCTACTTAACACAATGAATGAAATGAATTTGGAGGAAAATGGGAACACCAAGTGTCTTATTGGGAATGGAGTCTCATAATACTAGGTTTTTAGGGGTCCTCTGCCTACCCTGCTATGTCCCACATAGCACAGCACACAGTGTGAGGCTAGAAAAATCCATAAAAAATATAAGCAGATAAGATATTAATTATATATAATAAATAAATTATAATAATGTTACTAACGTAGGTTAAGCAAATATATACTAACAAAATTTAATGGTTCTAAAGTCTGAAATAAAGATTATTATTATTATTAAATGTATGAATGAGCTGAAAGTTACTGGTTTTCAGATAATGGTAGAGAATTGGGTGTTCTGGAGCACACTAAGTGCTCTTCTCTTAATTGCATCAGAACACGAAGTCAATTTTTATGAAAAAAAGAAAAGTAGCATCACAATTTTTTCCTTATAGCAGAGTAAGCAGTAGGAGCTTAAAGTAACTGTTTCTATTATTGGCTAACGCCCAATATTAATAACCTATCTCCAATGTCAATCTTAGATTGTTTCATATATCTATCCAATCTAGGGATTGGAAAGTGATGCTACTTTTCTTTTTTTCATAAAAATTGACTTCGTGTTCTGGTGCAATTAAGAGAAGAGCACTTAGTGTGCTCCAGAACTCCAACGTTAATCTTAGATTGTTTCATATATCTATCCAATCTAGAGATTGGATAGATATATGAAACAATCTCAGATTGACGTTGGAGATAGGTTATTAATATTGGGCGTTAGTGCTCTACACATTCCGTGTTGTGTGACAGATCTCAATGCAGAGTCTTATCTACCAAGGCGGGAAAATGAAAATGATTAAAATATAATGATTCCTCTTCCCGGATATTGAACACTATATAAAAAACTGTAATTCATTTCAAATTAAGTAATCTCTATATATAATAAGACAGTAAAAATATTTTGTCTGTACATTTAGTAATTTTGACTGAAATGGATAGAGGGACACTTAAAAAGAATAATAGAAAGCAAAAAGGTTTTTTTTGAATTTCTTGTCTGTCTGTCTGTCTGTCTGTCTGTCTGTCTGTCTGTCGAAATATTTCTGTCCGAAATTTTTCTCTGAAAGTATTACTGAACTGAACCGATTTACTTGAAAATTTCACCAATTGCTTTGTTTTAACTCAACTTAAGTACTAAAGTTTGGTTCATCAAAATCGGTTCATTAAAAAAAAGTTATCGTCATTTGAATGAACTCAAGGCATTAGCTTGCCTGCGAATATTATATAGCAATCGCGCTGGTATGACCCTGGCTAAAGAATGACGTTCGAAACGTCTTGGTTATATGACTGTTGATAAAAATATATATTTTTGAAGCACTATTATATAATATTTTATACAATAAAGTAAACAAAATTGAATTGTTAGTGGAGATTACCTTCATAAATCATAACAGTTAAGTTTAA